>CM053786.1:241937851-241987851 GCA_028749045.1 Cupressus sempervirens | reverse complement strand
TCCATAAAGAAAACACAAGATCAACTTTGGAAATAAATGGACAATTATGTCCAGGCCAAATTGAAGCGGGAGATTGGCATTTAGAAGTCCTAGTTGGAAGAAAAATCTGCAAACAAGAAGCACAAGGAGGAGACTCCAAAAAATGAGGAAGGCCTTCTAGTGGCCTCCTAGGAGTAGAGTGAGACTAGGCCTTTTCATTCCCTCAAGAACTCCCAATTGGATTAACAAAAGGAGCTACACAGGTGATGGGTTGGGTCATATTTTTTTGGGCATTATGTTATATTTGTCATTAGTGACAACAGTTATTCAATTTTGTATGGTTACCGAGCTCATCATTCATTCTCCAGTGTTTATCGAGCAATCCAATGATAACCAAGTTTCACAGTTCAGACCGAGCATTCCAAAAGGTACCAAGTGGATACAAATAGTGTGTAGTCTAGTAGTTATCACTGAGTAGTTTAGTTGTTACCATGCTTCACAATGTCTACAGATTCTGTGATGTGAAGCAAATATTTATCGTGTGATAGATGAGTAGCATTTATCGAGTGAAAGCAAGGTAAAAAAGTATTCAGTATGTTCCAAGTCACCAATGGTGACCGAGTTCGAAGCTACATTGTGTGATTAGTATGGACCGAGCCTCTACTTCTATTGAGTGCATGATGATGCCGAGTAATGCGGTGGACACTGAGTATCAAAAAGTCACCAAGTCAACTATTTAGAACCCAAGTTTTTACTATTTGGCCAACTCAGTAATATTTTCTTTTCTTGTATTTTAGTCAACCTTTTAATTATAAATATTGGAATTGTATATACGTAATGTATTATATCATTTGCAAAATATGGATGTATGGAGATGTAATACTTTGAGAAGAGTAAATACGAATCAACAACAGAGTAGAGTATTCAACAAGATCAATTAAGGAGAAGTAAAGTTATATCTATCACAAGAAGTGATCTGTACTTCAAGGATCTAATTAGCAATCAAGTTGTAAGTTAGATCTACTATTTCATCCTAATAGGTGACTCAGTTTTCTAAAGCCTTTAGCAGGGTAGACTTAACAGTCTCTCTTTAAGTCTCTTAAGAAAGTGCATACTTCATTGTATGTTTGTAAAACCTCTAACAAGGTGGATCTAGTAGTCCAAATTGCTCTTAATAGGGAAGATCATCAAAAGTGGTCAATGTAAGCCTTAACAGGCCAACTTTATATTGTAGTAGTGAAGTTTCATGGGTATCATCCCCACCCTAGTTTCACTTTCTATTTGGAAGGTTTCTAGGCCACCAAATTCTATGTTCATGTGTCATGAATGTTTATCTTTTAGTTTTTCATGCATGCAATAGATTAGATGAATTAAATGGTGAGTGGATTATGCTGATTAAGTGTTGCATTAATTTAAAGTTTTGAGGTTTCTGATTCAACCCTTCCCTCTTAGTAACCTAGCCAATCTTGATTATTTCCAACAATTAGTATCAAATCTTTGTGGTTCTTAGGATAAAGTTTGATAGCTTAAGAAAAGATCAAGGAAAATGGAGATATTCAGACTTAACACAACCATTGACAATGAGAAGCTAGATCTAGAGATGGGCATAGTTCAACTCAAAGAAGCAAAAGAGTATCGTTCCCAATACCTAAAATGAAGGAAGGAACTTGCAAAATAGATGAATCACCACCAGTATATTGAAGAAAAAATTGAAGACTTTTTCCTTTCAAGCAGTTCAAATGAAGCTAATGAGGCAATCAAAGAACTCTTAGAAAATAATGGCTCTCTACAAGAAGAGGTTAAAAATTTGAAAAGAGAACAAGAAATTTAATCAATAAGAATGTGTGAAATCTTGGAACAAAGGAATAAGGCAAGTGAAGACTTGGAGGAAAGGAACAATGCAAATCAAAATCAATCCCTTCAGCAAGAAAGTCTTATCAATCAACTCTCCAATGCAAATGAGGAAATCATCAGTCTAAGATCTAAAAATGAAAGTTTAAGAAATCATTTAATCACTGAAAGAAAAATCAATGAAAGATTGAAAGAAGTTCTAAACTTTGAAAACCAATTTAATGAAAGGATAGTGAAATCCAAAGTAGACATGGATCAACTAAATCAAAAAAGTGAGCAGAATCTTTATAGGTAAAAAGGTAAAATAGGACTTGGATACAAAGAAGATGGTGAATCTTCCAAATAAGGTGCTTAAAGGAATCAAAAGTCTACTTGCAATAACTGTGGTAAGATAGGTCATACATCAAATTTTTTTTGGAGCAATGGAAAGGAAAAATTCAATGTAAAATGTTACAATTGCAGTCAACATGGTCATAAAGCTAATGAATGCAAGGAGAAACCAAAATTTGAAGGTAAATGTCACAAATGCAAGAAACAAGGTCACAAGGCATCTGAATGCAAATCCAAACCATTCAATCTAGCTGAACAACTTGTGAAGTAAATATTTGTTTGGGACTACAATACCTAGTTTAGATGTCATTATTTTGGAGAAAATGGACAGATTGGTGTAAATTGTGCAAGGCACCACTTGAGAAAGAAGGATACCACAATAAGATGTTATACATGCACTGAACTTGGTCATATAGCTAAGAATTGCCTGAACGTAGGAAAGGTTGAAGATGAAAAGAAAGTTAAACCTAATAACATCACGAAGTAGATGAGACAATAGTGGATTCCCAAATCTACCAAGCAAGCCAATACAAATGATGGCCATGTCATTCAAGAAGTGGGTGACTCCACCATTTCTAATTATATTCTTAAAGGAAGAACCAGAACTATATTTTCAAGCCATATCTTAAGCAGTTCCAATGATAGGAAGCAAAAGATCCAAATCTATATTTCAGATGCAGAGGGATCACAAGGAATAAGTTTATACTAAACAAGGTTTGTCATAGACTCTACCGAGCTACGTCAAGAGTAATAAAAGTTTTTCTTCAATCACCGAGTTAGAAGCTTCTACCGAGTACAATCAGTGGATGATAGTCTATCACATACTATGTCATTATGGCACCAAGAATTAGTGGAAAAATTTTAGCAAAATGGGCAAAATTTGACTTCATTTTTCACCGCGACTTCAGTATACCTAGAGCGGAGTGGTTTCCAATGCATTCAAGAAATCTTGAGCAAATTTTCAATGAAGTTTTGTACAATTTTTTTTTCTCATTTATTGAGCAACCATGGCATCTAGAAGCAGTAGCAGTAGTAAGGCAAAAAAAGGTTCTAAAATGGTGGTAAAAGGCGTGGAATGGAAAGCACCCAATTTCAAGTTAGTTCTAGTAGTTGTAGAGTCACTACATAAAAATGGAGCTCAATCACAAATTCCTCCAAAGGTACTTCTTATTAACAATATCCACACTCATTTTAAGTGTTCTATGTAACAAATTGGAACCCTAGAGATGGATAGTGCCCTAGGAGAAATTTGTGTTGATGGATAATTGAAACACAAGCAAAAGCATTTAGAGGTCAAAGGATTAACCAATATCCAACATATGCTAAGGAATTTCCAAGTGAAGTGGATTAGGCATATTCTAAGCTATGTAAATAATAGTTAGCTATGGTTAGAAAAGTCTATATTGATCACAAAGAAAATGATTCATAAGATTATGGGTCTCCCCATGCTCAACAAGGCCAAAACAACTAAAACCTTAGGTCGGGATGAACTTCAAAAGAAAACCCTAGCAGAGTGGGATGGTAGAGGTCTAAAGATTAGTATCATATTTGACATGGAACTTAGGTTTGGAATTCACATCATTGCACACAAGATATATAGCTGCAGTTGTTTGAGCAATGTGCCATGTGAGGTCATTGATTTGACATACAAGGTTGTGAAGAAGAACTTAGAATTTGATTTGTCAGATTTATTGTTGAAGCAGTTAAACAAGAACATGGACAACATTAGGACATCAAAGAACAACCTTTATAAATTTGGTTCATTTCTAACTTATCTCTTCTTTTATGTTCAAAAGTTTTTCCCATCAAAAGGTTTAGTTGTATGGAGGAAAGGTACTCCCAGTTTGTATTAGATTAATGAATTCATTGCAAAAATGGGTGAAACTTTTGAAAGCATTATGGATAATTATTTTGAACCTTATAAGGAGAAGATGAACAATAAGTTTCAAATTCCTCCTAAGCTAGTTGAAGATTATAAAGATGATTTATGTTTCATGGTTGATTGTGATAAAGTGTATATCTAGGCAGTCAGGCCTAGAGTTGCATGGGTAAAACCTCTTCCATATGAGGTTAACATTGATGAGATAAAGGAAATTATTGAAGCCCTATTGAATAAGCCAAAAGATCCAAATCTACTTGTCTTTGGAACATATGATGAGGGAAAGGCTAGAATAGAGCTTGAAATCAAGCTACCTCAGGTAATAAGAAAAGGAAAGAGGAAGGTAGCCAAGTTGAAAACTGCAAGTACCCCTCTCATGTTTACTAAGGGAAAAGGAGAACACATTGATGAGCCTAAAGAAGAAGAGTAGGAATCTAAAAAGGAGGTAGAGCCTGTGAAGAAGAAGGGTAGGGTAATCGTTACTAGGCCACCCAAAGCCTCCACAGTTGTATTTACAAGAAGATCAAAGAAGAAAGGTGGTAGTGAAGTTGTATTGAGTAAGCCCCCACTTACCTTCCAAGAAAGATTGAAGAAAATGGAAGAAGTTGCAGGCATCACAAACTTCAAGGCATTGAAATTTGAACTAGAACAGATACTGAGAAAATGCAGATTGAGGAGCTACTACTCAATAAGAAGGGAAAATGGAAATATTCCCTTCATCAAATTGCCCCTCATATTTCAAATGAATTATTGGAAATATTACAACCAAGGTGGGAATTGGCTATATAGACAACAAAAGATATATATGAGCAATCTTTGAAAAAGTTACTACCTAATCTTAAAGATGTAGAAGTTAAGGCAACAATAAAAAACAATGAAGGTAAAATGATGATCAGATTTCATACCTATTTGATTTTGATCAAAGACATTGAGCATGTAGTTAGGGATGCTACAAACATGTGGAAAAACATCTATCATTTTTACAAACCAAGTCAAGATCCAGTGGAGATCAAGGATGATGATAATGATGATGACAATGATGAAGAAGATAACACACCATGTGTCACCATTGATGCTGAGGAATGTCAAGAGTTGTTGATGGATGATGAAGAAGAGAAAGAGGAAGAAGCTGATGAGGAAGATAAGGAAGGAGATGAAAAGAATGATCCAATGAGAATAGCTACACAAGTCATAGCCTCCCTTCCTCACTCTCCACCAAAGACTGCTACATCATCTAGGTTGGAGACCATTTCAGCAAATGTGATTGCAACTTCAATAGACACATCATTTGTTCAATCACTATTTTCTCCCTCTCAGCTCCAAGGGTCAATAATGGAAGTGTCTACCACTTCATCTACCAAGCTATAGCCCTCCTCTTCATCAGCTCCTAAGTCAACATCAGCAATGTGTACATCATCTAGTTCTACAATTCTATCAACTTCTATTTTGCATGTGCCTATAAGTACATCACTTGTAAATATTTCTACTAGTGCTCCTATTGTATGTTCTCCAGTAAATATTCCACCTATTATCATTTCAATTTTGGGTAGTAGTTCAATTATGGATTCCATTTGCACTCCTCTCAATTTTCCTTCAGTTGGTCCTATTTAAGTTTTTTCAACTAGTCCAGCTGTCTCTACAATTGTTTCTATTTCTGAGTCCAAGGCAGTAATGTCAGAAGTAGAACTAAGGACACCTCTAAAACTTCTACGTACTAGTAAGGAAATTGATGATGATATTGATTTATACAAAAAGATTGTAATTCCTAATTTGGATCTAGATACTGCTATAGTTGAATAAATGAGACTGGTTAGCCAACTTTTGGAGCAAAAGGCCAAGTAGAAACAACTCAAAGAAGAAAGAGATAGAGAGTTTAGGATAATTGAAAATGCAAAGAATTTAATAACATAGGATATAGGTGTTGATGTGGATTCATCTCAACACATTTTGCTACAGTTGGAAGAAGCAGTCAATGAGCTCAATGATGATACTTCTGGATAGGAGAAGTTAATTGAAAAGACAAAGAAAAAGTTTGATAATAAGGTGCTTGAGCACATTGCTCAGTACATTACTATTAACTAGGTAGAGCTATCTTCAATTTTGAGTAATCTTGAAAATTCTCTTACCAAGGTAACATCTCTTTTTGGCAAGCTATGTGATGTTACTAGGTTCACTAAGGAGATAAAAGAGAAACTAAATAAGATTGATGTAGATATGAAGGCTAGTTCTCAAAGGTTGAAACTTGATCCTAGTTGAAGCTCAACACATCACATTAAGGTAAGATATTTGTCAAATATGTAGGCAGAATTGCTAAGAGAAGAAGCAAGGACCAGGTCCACATTGATAGATATCCAAAACATGATCCTTCCAATCATGGACACAATGTAGAAACATATTGCATATTCAAAGACAATGGTTCATGATAACAATTTTTCTATTGCAGACCATATGATTAAAATTTCAATAGAAGTTCAAGTGTCACTCTCCACCTATAAAATTTTGCAAGACAACTGGGTTAAGACATTAGCTCTTATTCTCAAGGTACATTCTAATTTTCTTTCTCATTTTGGTGTCTCTATTTGAATATATTGTATAACTCTTTGGCATTATTGTCAAAAAGGGGGAGTAACAGATATTCTATGGAGAGACAAAGGAAGAAGATAATAGTTTGATATATGTACAAAATAAAAGAAAGAGACTATGTATATATTATCTCTTATGTATGGTGAGATATGTACAAATGTATATACAATAGCTTTACAAAGATAAATTTTGAAAAATCAAAATTAGTATGTCAGTGTACATAAGTCTTGGCTTATAAGTGTTTTTGTCACTAATGCCAAAGGGGGAGATTGTTAGAATTATGTTATATTTGTCATTAGTGACAACACTTATTCAATTCTGTATGGTTACCAAGCTCATCATTCAGTCTCCAGTGTTTACTAAGAAATCTAGTGATAACTAGGTTTCACAGTACACACTGAGAATTCCAGAAGCTACCAAGTGGATACAGATAGTGTGTATTCCAATAGTTATCACCGATTAGTTTAGTTGTTACCGTGCTTCACAATGTCTATTGAGTGATTATTTTCTATGATGTGAAGCTAGTGTTTACTGAGTGATGGATGAGCAGTGTTTATCGAGTGAAAGCAAGGTAAACAAAGTATTCAGTATCCATCGAGTGACACTATATCTACCGATTCCCCAATTGTCATCAAGTTTGAAGCTACATTGTGTGATTAGTATGGACCGAGTCTCTACTTCTACCAAGTGCATGATGATGCCGAGTAATGTAGTGGACAACAAGTATCAAAAGGTCACCAAGTTAGCTATTCATAACCTAAGTTTTTACTATTTGGCTAACTCAGTAATATTTTGTTTGCTTGTGTTTTAGCCTACCATGTAATTTTAAATATTGGAATAGTATATATATAATGTATTATATCATTTTCAATGTATGGATGTATGGAGATGTAATACTTTGAGAAGAGTGAATGTGAATCAGCAGCAAAGCAGAGTATTCAACAAGGTCAATTAAAGAGCAGTAAAGTTATATCTATCACAAGAGGTGATCTATACTTCAAGGCTCTAATCAGCAATCAAGTTGTAAGTCAAATCTAATGTTTCATCCTAATAGGTGACTCAGTTTTCTAAATCCTTTAGCAGGGTAGAGTTAACAATCTTTCTTTAAAACTCTTAACAAAGAGCATACTTCATTGTATGTTTATAAAACTTCTAATAAGGTGGATCTAATAGTCCAAATTGGTCTTAATAGGGTAGATCATCATAAGTGGTCAATGTAAGCCTTAAAAAGACAACATTATACTATAATAGTAAAGTTTTGTGGCTATGATCCCCACCCTAGTTTTAGTTTCTTTTTGGAAGGATCTTGGGTCACCAAATTTTGTGTTCATGTGTTATGAATGTTTATCTTTTAGTTTCTCATGCATGCAATAGATTAGATGAATTAAATGGGGAATGGAATATGTTGATTAAGTGCTGAATTAATTTAAATTTTTTAAGTTTCTGATTCGCCCTTCCCCTCTTAGTAACCTAGCTAGTCTTGATTATTTCCAACAATTTTTTGGCCTAAAGATGGTGTGTTTTGGTTTCTAGTTCAAGTTTGTGTGATTGTTTTGACTGCTTAATTTGGTACAGCATGTGGTTTATGTTTTTTTTTTCAAATTTTCTAGAAGTGAATTGGTGGCTCCTTTTTAGATGGTGGGTGGTTTTTACTTTTGTCCTAGCCTAGTTAGTTGTTCTATGTTTTAGCTCTATCTTGGTTGTATTTGTTTATTTTGGTTTGGGCTTTGTTTGGTGGGTGTCACTTCTTGTAACCTTATTTCTTCTATCTAGGGACTTCATATTATTTTTATAAAATAGGTTCATGCCTTCCCACTTTACTTAATCAAAACTCAAGACAAAGGAAATTAATGTTCTTTCCATTAAGTCATATTTTGTTAGAGGATGTTTTTTAAATTAAATGGACAAAAATAATATTACAAGTACTATTTTTTATTTTTTGTAGAGAAGAGTGAGTGTTATAGGAATTTATTAGCTCCAAGTAATTAGTAGTTATAGAGAGCACTAAGAACCTCAAGATCTTGTAGGAGTAATTTCTTGAGGAATTGTATAGCTCAAGTGAATACTAGTTAGATAGAACTATAAGAACCTTTGGATCTTGTTGGTGCAACTCTAGAGTTTTGCAAGTAGTTGTTTATCAAAAATGAAAATAAACTATTATTTTTATTATTTTACAATAATTTTAAATTTAATAGAAAGGAACACATAAGTTTTCATGTCTCTAGTCATGTGGCTTGTCTCCATTTATATTTGGTACTTTATTGTGCCTTTCCAATGTTTAATATATAGAGTTGCCATCTATATGTTTATATATTATTATTTTTAAATGAAATCTTCATCCCTCCCATATTATGGGTATTTTACATTGTTTACATGGTATTAAAGCTATCACATCCTTAAATCCTTGTGATTATTATAACGTCCCACTAGGGAACCCAAAATAAATTAACCTAAAGTTTCACTAAGTTTGTCAAGCATTGTTTTTTTGAAATATAATATACAACAAGAGATAAAATAGCATTACATCTGGTATTAGAGCCCAAGTTTCCTACTTTGGGAGCTTTGGGTATATTAGAACACCACTAGTTGTCAACTAGTTAAAATGAAACATAACTTAAACTACTACATGTATCTATTACAAACCTGAACTCTTGAGCTTTGAAATGTAATTAATCCTAGACATAACAAAAAATGAATTAGATCTTGTATTGTATTAAAAAAATGTTTCTTATGTGTATTCTTTATTAGTAGTAGGTATGTGTAGGATCATGGTCAACCAAACTATAGCCTTAAGTGGTAATGAAAATCAAAAAATCAAGTTTATGTCAACTTGACATGCAATTTTCAACTTGTTATGCACTTTCTATCAAAAAGTTGAGACAAAAGACTCTCTAGGTAATTGAATTAAGTTTCTAAAAAACTAGTTCATATCTGAAACAAAAAAATTGATTGGTAATTTTTTTTAATTTTAATGCAATAGTACAAAACATTTAGGACAAAAATATGAAGTAGATGCATGTCTAACCACCTTAATCAAAATCAAATGATAATATTTTTTAATAAGATTCTAGATATAAGAAGTTGAATCATGCGTAAATGTTACAGATACTTTTGAGTTTTTTTATTATAAGTAATTAATTAGTTACGAATTTTCTACTATAGTATTTTTGGAATAAAAACCTCTTGTGTATGAACACCTTAACTAATTTTAAAACTCTGTGAAATTTAATGTTTCTTTTTCTTTTCTTTATAGTAGAAGAAGAATAGAATGTGATGCATCTTTTGGATTTCAAAAATATTTTACCATTTGAAAGTTATGGTTATTTTTCAATCAGTTTGTCCATTAGCATTTTATACTTAAGTCCATTAGATAATAAGTAATAATTACTTACTAACCATGTAATTTGATAGGCATTACATTTATGGAAATCTAAAAAAATTCTTAAGAAACCCTTTTCATTTCATCAAATTTGAGTGGAAAAAAGTCACCACATACATGTTTGAAGTAAAAAACACACACGAACATGCCAAAAACACATTTTTTGAGTTATTTTTAAAGTTGACCACATAGGTTTGGTAATCAAAGATAAACTAGGCTTTATAAATGTATTACTTTTTTGGTTTTGTATCAAGATGGGTGGGAAAAAAGTTGGAATAGATTTTGAAATGCTTTGAGATGTTTAAGAACTACATGTTTTTTTAGATCCCCACTTTTTGGCACACCATGATCCTACACAAACCTTAGTATGTTCTTATGGATATTATAGCATCTCATGGTTCTTGGATATTATTCTAGGATGGTATTTAGGATGAGATAGTCAATGAGAGGTTGTAGCTCAAGCCATGGTAGAGGTCATGGGTGAGGCACAAATATCAATGTGCATGAGACTAGAGAGCATTAGGTTGATTCATAGGAGGTTGACCTAAGGAAACTGATGTAGAACATTATGGAGTTCCTACCTCCTCTTTAGGGTGTTTCTCACAAGAGGTCACATAATGTAGGGGATGAGGAGAGGCATAGGTCCAGAAGTGCTCGAAGAGACCTTCATGATGATTGCCAAATGTTGGTTAAGGTTGCTCAGATGAAGGACCTACAAATGTCCAAGATCAAACCCTTCAATGGGATTGGTATAGGATATGTGGAAGAGTAGTGGCTAATTGCATTAGATACATGTTTTTTGATTCAGGACTTTGACTCTAATGTCAAAGAGAGGTTTACCATCACCCACCTATAGCTCTTTGGGTTTACATGGTTGGACATTAAAGAGAAGAAATTGGGTGTGAACATGAACATCGTTACATGGGAGTTATTCCTTGAGAATGCTTCCTACAAGAGGAATGGAATTAGTAGAGGGTAGATGAGTTCCATTGTCTAAGGTAGTATACTATGATAGTGGCTGAGCATGAGAAAACATTCTATGACCTCGTGCCTTATGCAGGGGTTAGTGATAGTTCATTGCCGATCGTACAACACCTCATTCGAGGTCTAAAAAACCATTTCATCTAGGGTGAAATGGTTTTCCAACCTAGAACCCTCAAGGATGTGGTACATCAAGATGTTCTAGTAGAGAAAAATGTGACCTTGGGACATGGTGGTTTGTGGGGGCACCTACAACATCAGGGTCCAAAGGTAACTAGGGAGTAGGTAGTAGTAGAAAGCTTTCTTCTAGAGGCAATCAACAATAACAACAAGGAGGATCTTATCCTCCAACATAAAGTGGTGGTGGTGGTTTACATTCTAAGGATTCTCAGTACTCTCAGTGCAATAGACATAATCAGCATGATCAACCATCGCACAATACTCCTTCTTAAGCTAGTGGGGGTAGTTTTCATTAGTCTAGTACACTTAAAGTGAAGAGGAGTTTTGTTGGAGAATTTTTTCATGCAGACAACATGGGCATAAGTCATCTCATTGTCCTCAATGGAAATCATAGTTCTCATATCACAGACCCACAACTTCAAAACCCACAGTTGGAGATATGGGTAGATCAGAGAGGGTGCTTTAAATGGGGTCTTATCCTTCTAGAGGGGGACAAGGTTCAGTGGGACCTACTACTTGAGTTCTCTTTTATCTTTCTTGTAGGCTTCCAAGAGTAAGCATAAGTCTGGGGGGTGGATATAATGTCTATGCCTAGTTTACTTTTTATGTTGTATTTCAAAACTCTTTTAGGCTGAATTTTATGATTATGTTTTATGATTAGTGGTACTTGGTTACCTAATTAGATTAGATGTTATTTCACATTCATTTGATATATTTGATGAGCTACTTCATAGTCAGTTATTTCATGTGTTCATGCTTATTTCAAGTTTTTATGGTTATTCTTTCGATAATGATATATGTATGTTCAAATATTGATTTCAATTCTTTCATGATGATGGTTAGATGGATGCTTTATATGTAGTTTTCTATGGATACTTACCCCATACTTGCATGTGTATGGTTTACCTATATGTTTTACTTTATTTATGATGTTTTTGATGTGGTTTAGGAAGGGAGGCATAGTCACCTACTACTTAGGATCTACACGGTGCACCACTCCCCACCACTTCCTAGTCAGTTTAGATTATATGTGTATGTACATGCTCAAATTTTATGCAAATTGTAGGTGCCAATCATCGACTTTCCTAAATTGCCAGCATGAGTGTGCCCTATTGCAGTATCTAAATGGTAAAAGAGGGGAGATAGTCCTTGAGTCCAAATCCCAATATTAACCTAATTGTACTAGAAAGTAAAATAAGTATCTGAGTTTTACCTTTTTGAATTTGTAAAGTGATGTGAATTCATGATTTTGACGCTTGAGCTTGATTTAGTATTTTGTAATTTAGAATGGGATTTTGTATTTAGTCTTGTGGAACTGCTGTGATTTTTCATTTATAATTAAATCAAATGAAAACATTATTTAGTTATTTAATTTAATGAAAATTTTATAAAGAGAATTCAATATTTAATTATATTTAACTAATTATGAAATTAATTAAATCAAGGAATTAAATTTAAAATATTTAATTAAAGTTCAAATTTTGTCATAATCATATTTATTCAATTTAAAAATAATATATTTAGGAGTTTCTTTTTTATAATAAACTCTAAATATTATTATTAGTTAAATTAATAAATATTTTATTAAAAATGTCTCATGATTTAATAAAGAGAGAAAGAATTAGTTTAATAAAGTTTATTTTTATCAAAATACAAAAAGGTTGCACATGAAATTAAAAGAAACTAAAATAATAAGAAAAAGGTTTCACATGAAAAATTGAAACCCTAATTGCACAAAGCTCTTTATTAAGAAATTAGAGCTCATTTTTTTACACATGGATTTGGAGGAGCCAATTTTTGAGAAGAGAGTTTTCTAAAGAAAAAAAGAATTTTCTTATGAGCTCCATGTATCTATTTGTTTAGCATCATATCCTAGTAGGATCTTGTGGGTTTTGCATAGTACTTTCTTTTTTTGAAATATATGTCTTCTTTGTGTCTTAAATGAATTATTTTCACAATTTAATTGGGTTGAAACCCTTGAAATTTGTAAGCTTTATTAAACTTAAGACTTAAAATGAAATGAAAACTTGAAACTTGTTGTTTAAACAATATTATGTATTTTCAAAACCAAATAAAATCTATGAAACTACACTGCTATGTTGTATGTTTTCTTTTGTGTTGGGTTTGGGGTTGAGTTAGTGTGTTGACTAGTCAAGATGTTTACTAGAGGCTTGGGGGTTTTTATTCTATGATGATGTTATGTATATGATCTTTTATACTTGACCACAATGATGTATCACATATTTTCTATGATGAGTTTTGATCAATGCTTGTTAGCACTTTCCAGATGCTTGTATAGAACTAAGGTTATTATTGTAATTTTCCTTGTGTAACTTTTGATTTTTGATCAATTATCTTTTTATGCTTTCTAGTTTCTTGTATATGACTGAAATTATTATTTTGAGTGATTTTTAAGTGTTTTCCAATTGCTTGTAAAGGGATGAGGTGAATACTTTTTTATATCTATAAGTTCTTTTATATTCATTATAAAGAACTGAGGTGAAAATTATAATTTTTATGAGTTGTACTTCTATGAGCCCAAGGTAGGTAATCTATGTGTATCTTAGGAAGTGGCTTGCAATGGAGGCCGAAGCCCTAAAGAGGCTTCCTGGGTAACACATTGTTAGTTATTGTAATAAGTGATAAAATTTTACTAAATAAGAGTAAAATGAATTAATAAGAGTCAATATTTTTCCTTTCCCATGCCATGAATGGTAGTACAGGCTAGGATGGGAGTAGAGAGGATGCTTGGTTGCGACCTTGCTTTGTTAGTATGCCTTATCTGTATGAAAGGATATTGGTGTTGCATGGAGACACTAGTGGGCCAGAGTCTAGAGAGGCTGCCAGGGTAACCTTAGATTTGGTTCATGCGATGACAATTTTACACTTGCATAGTAGATTTCCTACGTGTATTTCTTCCTCTAGGATTAGATGTTACTTATGTCCTAGTACCTTTGAGATAGATTTCCATTAGGTTTTCTTTAACCTAGATTGTTAGATTTAACTTTTGGGATTGCTGTTTGTATGAGACTTGAGATGATCTCCTCAACACAGTAGGAGTCAGCCATTTAGGTTCCACGAGTTTAGGTGGTAGTGCCTTTTACTTATATAACTGAGATCCAACTATTGCATGTCATGCTAGATGTACTTGTGTAGTTGTTCTTTTCAATCTGATCTTGTATTTCTGTTGGATGCTTATAACTTGTTATAGTCTATTTGATTTATCAGAGATCTTATGAGATGATGTATTTTATTCATGATGTATATTGTTTAAGCTTTTCATACCCTATGACTTCATGTGCATTGGATGATTATGCATTCTAGTTATGCCAAGTGCTATCTTATGTAGTTGTATATTATTTAAATAGATTTGTACTTGTGGTTATTCTATGATATGGATTTTGGCTATGTGTTCAATTTAATATTAATATACTTATACATGTGATTCAATGTAATGGAACCCTTAAGAGATGTAATCTATTTTGGATGGTTGTATGCACATGAGTTATTGTGTTGTTGCTTCCACTATGTTATTTCTTGTTGTTTATTATCTTTCAAAAAAAATGTTTGGAAAACTTAGTGATGTAGACACCTAAAAATCCTTTAGAAAATAAAATATTTTTATTTTTTGAAAAAGTCCCTCATGACATCATCATTTATTAATTAATTAATTAATTATTTTATTTATTTATTTTTATCCCATTAAATCCCTTTATCTTAATTAGAAATATTTAATTAAAGAATCCCTCCCAAAAATGTTTAAATCTTATTTAAACATTATTTCCTTATTTATTAATTATTTAATTAATAAATTGACTAAAAATTTCAAAATAAATAAATAATTAATTTTTTGCCCAAAACTTGGCCAATTTCCTTAAGACCACTAACCTCTTCCAAAATCTTCTAATGCTTCTTTAATTTCGATTAAAGGTTAATCCCATCATTTCCTAACCCTAATCCCAACTCAAAATATTTTATTAAGATTAAATATTAATCCTGATGTTTATTAAAAATATTTTAATAAATATCTCCTCAACCCAAACCCTTGAAATAAATAAAACATTATTTATTTCCTAAAAACTTTATTTATCCTCATCCTAGGAAGTTCTAGACTCTTATAGAAAGTCTTCATCCTCATCCAAAACCTAGACTCTTCTAGAAGATGTCAATCCTTATCTTTAATCCTAATCCTAATCCCCTCCTAACCTTGTCACATTCTCTAAACATGGGTTAAGACTTGCTAACCTAAGCCAAAGTTAACAAATATCTCCTCCTTCACGCACCCTCATTAAATGTCATCCACTTGCCCGTCTCTAACATCCCTAATCTAATCCTAAGCCATCTCTAATCCTGCCCTTAATCATTTGCACAATCCTAAACAAGCTTAAGACTTTCTTAAGCTAAGCCAAAGTATATCCCCTCAAAATATCCCAACCATAAAACTTTATAAAGCCCACAAAGCCATAAATGACTCTTGCAAGCCCATTCATTGCTCTTACAAGCCATTATGAGGGTCTTTATGAGTTTTGAGCCTCCTTTGTTGACCCCTCAACCCCTCTTTCTCTAACCAATGACCCTGTGACATGTGTCACTCTTTGATTAGCTGTAAGGAAGCACAATCCATGTGCTCTCCTCTCATTCAATCTAAACCTTTCATAAGCTTTCTCCCATCCTTGCATCCTAGCCCTTGGTCCCTCAAGATCTTTGCCTATTTAAGGAATCCTCTCCCGAGCTATTTTAACACAATCTAGAAAGTAAAGTTGTAATGCCATTTTGAGAAGCCATTTTTAGATCAAATCCATTCACCAAAATCTATCAAAAATCCTCCATTGAAGCCCATTTGAGCATTTGAGCATACATGCATAATCAAGCCATCTTAGCTATTAGACACACCTCTACATCAAGTGATCATCCTCATTGAGAGAGCCTATCCATGGCTCATATTCTCATTTGAGGACTTCACTTTGTCTCTCATGAAGTTATGTTAAATTAGTATGCAAATGCTTTTGATTGTTTTAATTTAGTGTTTCTAACATACTAAAGTAGCATATACATTTTGGCATGCCCAGTGGGAGTCTGCATGGGTCATCTTCATTAGCTTTTTTAGTCAAGTTTTGTATGTCATTTGCTAATTTTGGCTAATTTTTCTTATTTTTGTGATTGGTAGGATTGTATAAATTGGTTTTGTAAGTCCACATGAGCATGAAGAAGACAAAGGAACTCATAGTCTATCTCATAGTGTTTGCAGATTTTTCAAGCTTATAGGTGGACGGAGCACTTAGAATTCTTCTTCCTCTTCTTGTCTATATTCTTCTTCTATTTCGTCTACTTCTTCTTCTTCTTCTTGAGGGATCTTGGCTTTTTTTTTAAGGAAGCAAAATCATACACACTTTTTTTTAAGTGCTTAAAATGAACCCCCAAATCATAGTTAAATCCATAAAAAACTAAAAATTTGCAAAAAATAAAATAAAATCTTTTAACAAGTGAAACTAAACCAATCCAATCATTTGCATCCTTGCAACATCAAGGTTTTAGATGCATTCATGCAAAGTTAGGAACACTTCATTTTTGGGAATTTAAAAAGAACTTCAAGTTTCCATTTTAAAAGGTTCAAAATCAACACTAAGTGCACACTAAAATATAAATCAAAATCAAAGCATCCATCAAGGATAAAATGAACCTCATTTGCAAATATTTTAAAGTTTTTCTAAAAATCTCATGAAAACTAAGAGTCCTAAATGGTTGCCAAAATTTTCCTAAAAGCTTTGTTATTTGTTCCAAACAAATGTCTTGTTGCAAAATCTTGGATGTTTCCTAGGTTTTTCATGCATCAAAACAATCTAGGAATATCATTTTTTTAGGCTTAAAACATGCAAACTAGAACACAAAATCTTGAACGAAAACCAAAGTCCAAAGAGTCATTTTTACTTTTGAGTCCAAAACAATCTTGAATGATCTAAGGTTAAAACAAAGAACTTTAAAGTTCTTAAAACAACACACAAAATTTCAATCTTGAATGCTCAAAGGAAAAACCTTGAATGTTTAATCACTTGTCTTTGAATGCATGTTGCTAAAATTACTCTTGAGTGCCATGGATTAAAATCAAGTTTTTTTTTTTTTATGAATGCATGATTAAAACAAAAAATCCAATCTTGAATGCAAAAGGTCAATTAATCATTACAATATCTCACACTTCATCATTTGGGGCATAAAAAGAATCTACATTTTAGAAACTTTCTAAGTTATAAAAACAAATAAAGACACTTTGAGTGAATTTATTGTTGTAATCACCCTCTTTAATCACCCATCATTCTAACCATTGGTTGCAATATCAGCACCATATATGGGGATGGGTCTACCTAAGAAGGTGTTAAGTGCTCCACAAAAATCAAATTTCACTCACTTGAGTTTTTAGTGATTTTTCTAAGATAGAAAATTTCTTGAATGCACATTAGTCTCGCTAACACTTCATTTGGTCATAAAAATTGAACAAATCTTGACATGGAGGGCCTCTGGGTGCACGCTTGAAATCGAGCTTTACACACATCTTTGTTTTGGGCTTAAAACAAACTCACACTCAATCTTGAATGCCTTAAAGAAAATCAATCGATACTTGACATGGAGGGCCTCCGGGCATGAGAGTTTACTTTTTGTTGACCCTAAATCTTCTTGATGTATTCATTCTTTGACCACTTCTCTTTTGTTGGCGCATTTCAAATTGGAATTGAACCTTTGCATCTTAAATCACGTGTGTTTTCAAAAGGTCTAAATAAGAAAACTTAAAGCATCAGTTGGAAAAGAACTCTGTCTTTTAGCCCAAAATCATCCAAGTCTTCTCTCCCCTTGTCGTCTTTCGAAGCCATCTTGGGTGCATAAGATTAGGATCCAAAATCTTGTCTTAGCTTTTAGGAGGCCTGCTTGGGGATTTTATCACCCCTTGGGATGACCTCAACTCCAACATTCTGGTGGAGTATAAAGATTGGGAGGTGAATCCAAAGACACCTCTCTTGGGATCAAAATTCTGTCACTTGGGCTAAGCCTCAGGGAACTTTATACCCTTGAGAAGTGAAAGAGGAGAAGTGGGTTACCCCTACTCTCAGCTATGTGACATTGTTTTGGTTTCATCTATGGATTTGGGCCTCATGTACCTTGGGTATATCGAGGACTCCCTAGCTAAACCAACTGTTAGCCTTGTAGACAACCATCTAGGATGTTAATGTGTTTGAAGTGACTGATTGAAACATTTGTAGAATATACACACTCCTTGGCGCATGTATCACATTCTGAGAATCAAAAACTTCTATCTGGTTGTTCCTATCTATTGCTTGATCTTTTACTTGTTGAATGAATGTTTTCCAAACTTGATCAATCCTAGCTTAGGGCACACTTAGCATAGTCACTACCTATTTTAGAAGTTGAACAAGTTGAAGAAAAACAACCACAATCTCTCAAAGCCAACTAGATTTAGGAATTTATGTTAGAACAACCCAAACCCAAAAAAAAGTTTCACAAAGCCAAATTCAAGCCCTCTCAAGCATACCAAGAAATTTCAGCCAAGAGAAAGGAAGTAACACCAAGCCCTTGAATTGAAAAACTCCACAAAATAGAAGACAAAGCAGCCAAGGAAACCTGTCAGAATGCCTGGTTAGATCGCACTATTAGATTTAGCAAGCATCCAGGAGTTAACCCTGCTTATGTCTTACCAACTTGAGATGATTTCTATGATTAGGCCCCCTTGTTTTTCCACATCTTCTTGTATAAGGTTCACTTTATAGTCATCTTTTTAGGAAAGCCAACCATTCTAGGTTATCCCTTTAAATCATTTTAGCTCATCCATCTCATCTAGGTCTTTGCCTTAGAATCAAACCAATCCCCTCAAACCTAGGTAGCATCCCAAAAAGCCTAATTTTCACAACCAAGCCTTAAAAATTGTTGTCACCTTGCCAAAGGATTTCCATTCCTACCATCTTGCAAATCCACTAACCTCACTGAGGTTATCCCTCTGACAGAGCTTTGTCTAGGGTAATCTAGCTTTGTCACTTGTTATCCCTTATCACCTTGAGCCAAAAATTGGGATCCACAAGTGGTCAATCTCATGTTTTTCCTAAAGGATCATCTGTCTATCCTTAAAGTTGACACAATCACTACCAAGCTTGCACATAGGAAAGCATACCTTTCATGCTTTGGCAACATATCTTTGAAGTTAGAATCCCCAACCCAATCCTCCTTAGTTTTGTCATATAGCTTTGCCTTAACTATTTTTCTATGCCACTTCTAGGAGGAAATCCACCACCACCAACCACCAATTACTTGGCCTCTTTTTCCATGCAGATACCTTCCCAAATGGGGGCACAACCCACATATATTGGTCAAACTCCTTAAATCCAAAGTCAAGTTGCACAAGCTCCTCGATCCTTTCCCCAAGCTTCACAACCATCTTATACCTTACCTCCACAAAGTAATCCATTTATCCCACAACCAACTTATGTTCCTCAATCCCAACCTCAAATCTAATATCAACAACAAGCCTCACAACACATGCAGCAATATGTGCCACCTTCTCCTCAGCAACCCATCATCCACCATTCATTTTCCAAGCCATGTACAATCCCTACTAGCCCATACCTCAAAGCCATCCATATTCCATTTCCCCATCTACCACATACCTACCTCAGGGCACTCCTACATTGGGGGTACCCCAGCCATCACCCATTAATTCAGAATGGGAAGCCATGAAGATAGCTTTGAAGAACATCTAGGAGGGAAATGATCCAAAAACCTTCAAGTTTGAGAATGTCTGTCCTTACCCATTTAACAGAGCCATTACCATGACACCATTTCCCAAACACTTTGAGATACCCAAGTTTGACAAATTTAGAAGAAAAGGAGACCCTATCACACATATCAAAGAATTTTACATGCACTACCAAGAAGTGGCATATGGTGACATCTTCCTCTTGCATCTCTTTCCCAAAAGCTTGGCTGGACCAGCTCTTGAATGGTTTTATAGAATCGCGTATGGCACAATTAAAAACTTTGCTGAATTGTCTGAGGCATTTGTAGCCCAATATGCCCATCTTGTCGAAATAGATCTATCAGTAGTTGATCTTGTCCACACTAAGCAAAAAGGTGGAGAAAGCCTTCCCAACTATCTGCAAAGATGGAAAACCCTTACCACCCGCATATCTTGCACCTTGCCAGAGTTCCATTTAGTAAAAATATTTATTGATAATTGCCATCCTAGCTTGGCTGACCACATGACCATGAACTACTTGCATACCTACAAAGATCAAAGAGAAAGGAATGATCCTTGAGCAAGGACTCATTAAAGATGGTGTGGTCAAGATTTACAAGGAAGCCAACCAAAATCAAACACATTCAAATGATAAGTCTAGGTATTGGAACAAAAACAAGCATGTTGCAAAAGATGGGGTTACTGATACGAGACATGTGAATATTGTTGGTCCTTCCCAAAATTAGTCCAACCCATTGTATCAATCAAACAATCAACAAGTTATTAACTAGCAACAGCAAAATCACCAAAGCTATCAAAGCCACAATCCAAGACCCAACTTTCAAGGGTCTAGCAATCAAGCTAATGCCATCAATGTAGCTGCAGGACCAAAGCCTAAGTTCCAACCTGCACCTAGAAACTATACACCCCTTGGTGAGCCATTGGATGTCATTTTTGAGAAATTGACTAAGGAAAACCTCATCAAATTTCCTCCTACCCAGCAAATTGACCTAGGCCAATCCAAAGCTGCATGGTACAAAGACAATGAGCACTGCAAATTCCATAAGGTAAAAGGTCAGACCACCCTCAGATGCATGAAACTGAAATATTATGTGCAAGACCTCATTGATCGGAAAGAAATCACCATTGGTGACCAAACCTCTCCCAATGCAGGCTTATAGATCTATCAAAATGCTTTTCTTCCTCACAACAACCAAAATCTTGGAAAAGGACCTATCCAAACCAACAACAACAATACCAACAACTGCCAGCCAAACCAACAACATGGGAAGAACAATTACCACACTTCATCCTACATAGACTATGGTAGCATCATCAATTGTATATCTGAAAAAGAGCCTTCTATGAATGTTATCAATATCTAAGGCCCAAACAATGAGTGTGTAGTCACCACTAGAAGAGCGCGATTGAACATCGCAGCCCCATTAGTCCTATCAGTACTATCAACCCCAGTAGTATCGGGTACAAGCACAAATCTGTGTCACCGTTTGTGATATCAAAACCTGTTTTGGTCAAATTTCATTTCTCTATCAAAACTCAATTTTATTCAAAAACTAAAAATACCCTTTTATAGATCTTAGATTCAATATCATCATTATATAAATTTTTGAGTGTTTTGATTAGTTATAATATATTATAATTTCAAAATATTATAAGTCGATATTTCAACATTTCAAAAGATGCTCACTTAAAAAAGGGAAAAAAATAGTAAATCATACCAAAAAAACAAAAATATTATACTTATCTCTAGAGGAGAGAGTCCTCTTCATGAATATGTAATTTTTTTCAAGAAGGTGTAGATTTGATTGTGAAGTTTTGATGGGAGGAAAAAACTATTGGCTTCTGAGAAGGTCAAGCTTGAGTACTTATAACAAAGAAAATATAGATAAAAAATAATTATTTCTTTTTTTGTGCACTAGATATACATGTCATCTATAAGATATTTTCAAATCAAAACAAAAAAAGATGATTTGCATTTTATTTTTTGACAGGAACTACACCCTATGTTTTTTATAGTTAAAAAAGGGACTTCAAAATAAAAGAAATGAATAAATTTTTACTCAAAAAAATTTTAAAATATGATAGGCATAAATTTCATCCAATTCTACACATTTCATCAGTTTACATCATCTTCAAATTCTAAACACAAATATCATTTTTTTTGTCATTAATGTTGAACTGTCACATTTTGATATCATGTTTCTTCATAAAAGGTGACACAGGTTTGTGCTTTTACCCTATCATCAACTCCTTCCAAAAGACAATAAAATATCTTGGAACACCTTCGGAACATGCTAGCCCAAATCTCCATTTTATACCTTCTCCACACTAGTCTTGTGTACAAAAACATCCTTGACAGTGCTCTCATAAAATCCCATGTCCCTTCAGATATCAACACTATTGATTTTCGTAATCTCATTGGACACCTATCCTCCTCATGTGCCCTATAATTCAAACCCACCGACATACCCATGGTCGAGCTAGATCACACTCTTTCACTTCACATAGCCATCATGGTATCCAATTTTTTTGTTAAAAGAGTAATGATAGATAATGGATCAGCCTTGAATATTTGCACCCTAAAATTCATAAAACAAGCTGGGTATACTGAGGCAGATATCATCAGTGAGGTTATCACCTACAAAGGTTATGACAACTTGGAAAGAACCATAGAAGGAACTATTTTTCTGCCAATCAAGGTTGGGTCAGTCATCCAAGAAACACTCTTCCATGTTATTGATCTAAACCTACCATTTAACATCCTCCTCGGTCGCCCATGGATTCATGCCATGAAAGCCGTTCCATCCACTTACCATCAGTGCATCAAATTTATGCATCAGGGCACTGAGGTAACCATCCATGCCGATCTAGAACCCTTTGCTTACTGCAATGCGGTTGAAGCTTCATATACAAACCATTTCCCTGGAATTGATATCAGCATAGCCATCGCCATCTCATCTCTCACTTGTAATGACCTAGAAACCATCCTCACCTCCACCTTGTCTACCGTGAAGATCAATAACAAAGGTTGTGGAGAGTATAGTCTGTCAGACGCATTTTCTGTCAAGGAACTCCCACTTGATCCACACACCCATGGATGACTGACATATCACAAAGCTAAGGAGATTCCACCTCCTCAATACAAATAGTTTGGCCCAACAACCTTTGTATCCTCAAAAATCCCTCTTCATTAGGAGCTCACTCTATATATCAACAATTGGTTACATAAGGATGCACCTCCAACAAATCAAGCATGCCTTGATCACTTCAGCCAGAAGTATCCCCAAGAACATAAGCTCATCACTAACAAATGGAACTATGAAGGTGGTGGTCTAGGACTAGAAAAAAGAGGCACGCAATGCTCCATAGATGCACACAAGTGGGAATTGAAGTTAGGTCTTGGCATTGGCATACCCACAACTGGGGGCACAAATGAGAACGATCATACTTTTTCAAACATTCACCGTGACCTTGTTGAAATCAAAGACATTCCTGAAGAAGTTGAAAAGAAAGCCTACGATGATATTTGAGACCAAATCTTCCTCAGAGACTTTGTTCTCCAAGAACTATCCATCCATTTCATTGACCTACCACTCACCCATCCACAACTCATAGATTGGGAACAACCAAGCGTCATACACATTGATGAGTTCACATCAGAGGAAGCACTTTTGAGATTCATGTGAGCCAAAACTCCTCACAAGAAAATAAAGCTAGATTTTGCCTATATCTATAAGCTAGATCCCAAGGGGTATTTTTGAGAAAATCCCCAACCTAGTTCTGATACACCCAAAACTAGAACTAAGGTGAATCTAAGACTAGCTAAGGTAGCGAAGAGAAACCCTTAGCAAGAAAATCTAAAGTCACAAGCAGAACATGAGGATTTAGCATTGCCTCCTCAAGATAATTGAATAGAGGTGTCTTCTATTCTAATTGAGGATACTAGAGAAGTCAATATCGGTTCTTCAGAGATCTCCAGACTTGTTCACATTGCTGCATCCCTATCACAAGACCAAGCTGACCTCCTCTTTGAGGTCTTAAGAGAGAACATTGGCTAAGTTGCATGGTCATATCAGGACATGCTAGGACTTGATCCAAAGCTTGTAGTTCATCATCTTGTAGTTGATCCAAAGATCAAGCCCATCAGACAAAAGCTTAGAAAAATGCACCCCAAGGTGGCATCACTGGTCAAAGTTGAATTAGAAAGAATGTTAGATACTAAGGTTATCTGACCTATCGACTACTCAGAGTGGATCTCCAACATGGTCTCCATCACTAAGCCTTCCTATGACATCAGAATCTGCACTGATTTCAGAGATCTTAACTAAGCTTGTCCAAAAGATGATTTTCCCTTACCCAACATAGATATGATTGTAGACCTTACAGTTGGACATGAAATTTTGTCCCTCATGGATGGATTTTTTGGGAATAATCAAATCACGATTGCAGAAGAGGATCAACATAAGACAACATTCACTAACCCTTGGGGAACCTTTTTGTAAGGAAACTTGGCAACAAAGAATATAACCGTTTCCACATAACCCATAATAAATATAAAATAAACATGGAATTAAAATCCACATGCAAGAGAATAGACAACATACCCACAAAATTGTGACACAAGATATACCCTGGGAAACCCTCATTGAGAGAAAAAACCTAGCCTCCAAAAGCATCCATCACCATGTATTATTTAGCAAAAATACCATTGCCATACAACCATGGAAGCCTTCATGGCCATAGCCACAACCGAGAAAACTATGTGAACAAGCATGAATCCACACATCCCATGCCATGCTTTCAACCTTCACAAATGCTCCCTTGGCTAACCTGTCAAGCCTTTTTGTCTTCTCCTTGTCACTCTCTCTCTATACAACAACTACCCTTGTGGCTTCTTATATAGTAGCAAGTCCCACAAAACCACTAAGTGGTATTACATAAACCATGTGCTAAAACCATGTGCTACCTAACCCACTGACCCCACATTTAATATTGGGCATTTAATTTTTTTCCCCAATATTAAATAATTACATAAAATATTTTTACAATGTTACAATACAACTCATCAAGAATATTCCATGAAAATTTTTATATGTTGCACGTCCATCTAGGAACAACATTACATAATAAAAATAAAATAATAAAATATAACAATATTATGCAATGTGTGAAACACCCATTATCTCAACAATCTCCCACTTGTTGTATACATTGCATAGGGTCAATCCATAGCCACATAAATGAACAAGGGAACAATCCCTCCCAGCACATCCACCATCATGGATCAAAATACACCAAGTGCTCCATCCTGGTACCTGCAACAAAATCAAAGTATCCAGCATCTCGAACATGAATGATCTCACCTCCTATTATGCCACTATCACTAGACATACATAGAAGCCATCCAAAGAGAAAACCACCCAACTTGTCGCATTAGAAGATCATAAAATCTTGTACCAACTAAAATTCCAAGCACAAATAACCTGATCCAAAGGTAATCACATGTATCCGTAGTTGTCAAAATATCCATAGCTGAAATAACACCCATAGCAAAGTGCCAAACCCATCCAACTATCCATATCTCAAAGGTATAACAAGTGAATCTCATATCACCAACATATCCAATTTGCAACCTGCAATCACAAGCTTCAAGAGCAATACCTGCCACATATATACCAAGAAGCTCCCACTGCAAAAGATAATGTCAAATCTATAACCAATCCACTCAACACATCTCAAAGAAGTGAATCCATGTAGTATTAAGGACATCCACAATACATAATCCAATATCCTACAAGAATAACTCTCATAACAAGTCTCCAACAGTCTCCCAAATTCTCCACAACCAATAGAGGAAAGAGAAAGAAAGAACCATGTCATCTCTCACATGACATACATGAGCACAAACCAATGATCACAATCTCTAACCAATCTCAAATCCAATGTAGGAAAAATTGAACATCTAGGAAGATAACCAAGACCAGGGAAACCATGCAAATCATAACCTGTATCATGTCCTTCTACACACATCTCTAGATGTAAACTATGCAAGTATGATCTCCTCCATAAAACCCCAACAAGAAGCCTCAACAACACCCAAACCATACCATATAACTCATCATGGATGTAAGCCTCTCACAAGAAGATCAAACTCATAAAACCATTCCTAAACCAAGGAATAACCATTCCTAATCCAAGGAAAATGCCCAATATAAAACCATCTCCCAAACTCAACCAGCATAACAACATATGCACATGGAGATAACCAATGCTAAACCATCTCTCAAATGAACCCTCCAGAACTAACTCATGTACCATAGCTCAAGATCCATATCCATGAAAGACAAGCATAAATATAATGCAACTGAGAGAAACAATGGGCTATACATCTCAAGTAGCAAATCGCCAAGTAGATCAAGAGTGGGGAATGAGAATGCTCATCAAGATATCCAAGTCTCCAACCAAGACTCATCTAAGAACAATCTCCTCTCAAGTCCATATCAGGTGACTACCCCTCGGACTTCCTGCTGAAACCATCAACCGTCCAACAAATACTTCTCTAATCCAAGAGAAATCAGCATCACCACCGTCTTTAAGTATCCATGAGGACCTGTAACCAATCAATCCATGCCAACTCCAAATGCAACATAGCAATATCATGAAGTATCCAGCTTATGATCAGTGTACTCAATACCAAGAAACTAAACCAAGATCAATGTCAAAGTTCCAACCATGGCCTCAGGAACATAAACATGACAACATGATCTTACCATCTCAACCAAAGAGATAACATGCTCCATATGAACACACCATAACATGTCACAACTTTAAACACGTATCAAGAGTATACCATGACATAATAATGAAACCATCCTCACACCAAGGATAACATGCTAAATAAAAACATAAACCACACCTTTACCAAGAACTCTGTGAGTCCTCAAGATGCAACCATCTCCACACACCATGAAGAAAACCATCTCCACATACCAAGAAGAACCATCTCCATACACCATGAAGATAACCAAGAACTCCATGAGTCCTCAAGATCTAACCATCTTCAAACACCATGAAGATAACAAGTGCACCATGCAAATGTCAAAGACACTTCTGCAGCAACAGGATCTAAGACAAACCTCCAACATCTGCAAACACTCAATAAATAAATCAATGCCAAAAAACTCCCACTCAACCATGGTACCAAGTCACCTATGGCATCATAAAATCCATCCTCTCCAAACCAAGAAGATATAAACCAAACTAGGAACTAATCCTGCACTGTCACCCCATCACTGTCACAAGCTCCCACTAAACCGTGTATCCAAGCTATCCATGACATGATGATGAAAAAGCCATCCTTTAACCATGAGAATCAACCAAGGCATCAAACCATCAAAGAACTCAAAGTGCACATCATGAGCTCCTCAAAAGAAACCAAATAACCATGATCCTCAACCAAGAAGATATACCACCATAACTAAATCAAAAAATCCAAGCTAATGAACATCAAGGATGTACCTATATAACCAATCATGTCATGCCAAAATCCATGACACCATGATCACATCCATGAACTGAGCATCTGGCTCTCAATATGTCCAACCTGTCAGCATAGTCAACCACAATCCTCCACCATGACTGTACCTGGTAACAACATCTCATCCCTTCTACATGAAGATAAAATCATAAAATCACGTGACTTAGGGCATAGACAACCCAAATCCAAGCTACCAATCTGAATATGCATCAATAATGAAAGATCAATGGGCAAAGACAACCCATAACCAAGCTATAAATGCAACCTGTAAGTATAGACCACTTACAATACTGCACAACTTGTAGACCCAACAAGTCATCATGCATATCCAAACCAAACACTGATAACCATATCATTATGAGACCAATCTAAAATATGAACTGAGTATACAATGACATCAAATCTTAAATCTCCAATGCCATAAACTCACAATGTTACCATAGTCAAAACATATCTATAAACTGTTTAGATAAATATATCACCAAATAAATTATGCCAAACCTACACCAAATCTGAACCAATGTGTAGAGCTCTCCAAAAGTTTTTCGTTGACTACTCGAAGTCCAAAATCTGACTCCGTATGCCCAAGTTATGCCCTAATCCGTGCTCAAAATAAATAACATCTAAATTTAGGGCTCTCAAAACTTGACAAATTTTTAAAATTATAGAACCAAACCTACACCATCTTGTACTCCTCTGAATTAGCTTTCCAATGCCTATAAGAACTCTGAAATCCGATATTCTGAGAGAAAGTTATGGCCATTTTACTAAGACAGTCTTTTCACCATTTTCAGTACGATTTTTCATTCTTTATTTTTTCAGTGACAAAAATTCCGACAGGATTAAATTTGACGGCCATCATGGGCTAAAACCAAAAAACTCTTTCATTTCCTCTTAACATGGCCAAACTAGGGCATATTATATATCAAAATTTTTGGAAATGTTGACCCGGATCCAATGGTGATGTCTGTTTTTACCTAGGAGGTCATTTCTGCATGATACCCCCTAAAACCCTCATTTAAATGAAACATCCGAAAAAATCCTTTTTGTCCAACAATTTCACATGCCCAAATCTTTTAACATCCCATCATAACAGCAAATCCAAAACCCTCAGATCTGCAATAAATCATTCATATATCTTGCCCTTTCTTTTATCCTCTCATGCATTCCCATGGATTCAATCTAAGGTTACAAATAATAAAACCATAGCTCTGATACCACTTGTAAGCAAACTTGGCAACAAAGAATATAACTGTTTCCACATAACCCATAATAAATATAAAATAAACACGAAATTAAAATCCACATGCAAGAGAATAGACAACATACCCACAAAATTGTGACACAAGATATACCCTGGGAAACCCTCATTGAGAAAAAAAACCCAGCCTCCAAAACCATCCATCACCATGTATTATTTAGCAAAAATACCATTGCCATACAACCATGGAAGCCTTCATGGCCATAGCCACAACCGAGCAAACTATGTGAACAAGCATGAATCCACACATCCCATGCCATGCTTTCAACCTTCACAAATGCTCCCTTGGCTAACCTGTCAAGCCTTGTCCCGCTTGACTCTTGCCTTTTTGTCTTCTCCTTGTCACTCTCTCTCTATACAAAAACTATCCTTGTGGCTACTTATATAGTAGCAAGTCCCACAAAACCACTAAGTGGTATTACATAAACCATGTGCTAAAACCATGTGCTACCTAACCCATTGACCCCACATTTAATATTGGGCATTTAATTTTTTTCTCCAATATTCAATAATTACATAAAACATTTTTACAATGTTACAATACAACTCATCAAGAATATTCTATGAGAATCTTTATATGTTGCACGTCCATCTAGGCACAACATTACATAATAAAAATAAAATAATAAAATATAACAATATTATGCAATGTGTGTAACACCCATTATCTCAACACTTTTGCTACAACATGATGCCTTTTGGCCTAAAGAATGTTGGGGCTACCTATCAAAGAGCTATGACAGCCATTTTCCATGATCTTTTCCATGGCATTTTGGAGGATTATGTTGATGATATCTTGGTTAAATCTCACACCTTCATGGATCATCTTGCTGACCTAGAGAAAGTCTTTGATAGGTTAGCCAAATATCATCTCATGCTAAATCCCAAGAAATGTTTCTTTGGAGTCAAATTTGGCAAGATTCTAGGATTTATAGTTTCTAAATGAGGTATAGAGATTCACCCCAAGAAGGTCAAGGCTATCTTAGACATGCCTCCTCCCCAGACATTGCAACAGCTTTGCACTCTTCAAGGAAAGCTTCAATCCGTTCGACGCTTCATCTCCCAGCTTGCAGATAAGTGTACGCCATTTGCACATTTACTGAAGAAGGATAAAAACTTCAAGTGGGATCCTTTATGTCAATGCAACTTCGATCATCTCAAGCAGTATCTCATCAATCCCCCTATCTTGGTTCCACAATTCCTGGTTGTCCCTTTATCTTGTACATATCAACAATGCCTACTACTCTAGGGGAATTTCTAGCACAACTCGATGACTATGGCAGAGAAAGAGCCATCCACTACATTAGTAGAACCCTAGTTTGTTATGGACTCAATTATACTACTATGGAAAAAGCTTTTTTGGTAGTTGTTTTCTCAACTCAAAAGCTTCGCCACTACATGTTAAGTCATACCATCCAACTAGTCTCGAAGATCGACCCTCTCAAGTATATGCTCTCCAAAACAACACTTATAGGTCGTTTGGCCAAATGGGTTATGCTCCTTAGTGAATTTGACATCTAGTATGTGGACAGAAAGGCAATCAAAGGGCAAGTTATAGCAGATCACCTAGCTGATGCGCCTCTAGTAGATACATATCCTTATATCACAGAATTTCCAAATGAGCATATCTGTCTAATTGAAGAACAATCCCCATGGAAACTTTATTTTGATGGCTCATATACATCTCATGGATTAGGGGCAAAAATATTGTTGGTTGCACCTCAAGGAGATTACATTCCAAAAGCCTTCAAGGTACAATTCCCTAGCACCAACAATATAGTTGAATATGAGGCTCTCATAGTAGGATTAAAGATACCTACAGAATGGAACATCACTAAGTTACATATCTTTGGTGATCCTCATTGGATCATCAAGCAAGCCCTAAATGAATATCAATCCAAAGATGAAAAGTTATTACCCTACAAAGAGCTAGTTGATTAGTTAACCTAGCATTTTACAAAGCTTCAGTTTACACAAGTGCCTCGAATGCAGAACAAAGCAGTAGACACTATGGCTACTATCGACTCGCTCTTGGAAATTTCCCAAGTAGTTATGCAATATGAGTTTTTAGTCGAGCAGCTCCTCATACATGCCTATGCAAATGATGACTCAAATCGTGTTTATATCTTGGTTGGTCCCCAATCCCCTTGGTACCATGAGATTCATGCTTACCTTAAAGATGATATCATCTCCCCTCACCTCACATGTACCCAATACCAAAACCTCATCCAAAAATCATCCTGCTATGTTATCATAGCCAATACCCTATATCGTTGGGGTTATCATGATACTCTCTCTCGATGTTTAGATAAAAATGAGGTCGCAATGGTGTTAAAAGAAGTACACTCTAGAATTTGTGGTGCCCACACGAGTGGTATTGTCCTCGCGCAAAAACTCCTTAGAGCAGGCTACTATTGGCCTACCATTGAAGAAGACTCCTATGATTTTGTCAGAAAGTGTCTCCCATGTCAGCAGCATGCAAATCTTGTGCACGCTCTAGCATAGGATCTATAGCCTATTGCACCAGCTTGGCCTTTCGCTTGTTGGGGCCTTGCTCTAGTTGGAACTATCACACCTCTCTCATTTGATGGACATAAATGGATAATAATAGTTGCATACTATTTCACTAAATGGGTGGAAGCAGTCCCCCTAGTCTCAGCTACAGGAGTTAAAGTCTCCAAGTTCATCTTGTACCACATTGTTTTCCGCTTCGGCATCCCATCCACCATCTTCACCAACCATGGAGTTAACTTTGAAAATCTCAACATGGAAGAATTATGCACTTCCCTCCACATCCATCACCGCTTTTCTAGCTCATATTTCCCACAAGGTAACGGCCAGGTAGAGGCAACTAACAAAACCCTCCTCAAAATTCTAAAGAAAGTTGTCAATGATTTTGGCCACGATTGGCACCTACAAATAAATCTAGCCCTATGGTCCTATCGAACTTCCTTCCATACATCCATAGGCACAAATCTATACTCCTTAGTCTATGGTGCCAAAGTAGTACTACCCATAGAGGTTGAACTTCCCTCCTTGTGCATATCTTTGCAAGGGAAAATATCAGATGAAGAATACAGAGTAGCTCGGCTGACCCAGCTAGACCTCTTAGATGAAAAGTAACAAAAAGCCTATGATCATCTCACAGTCTATCAAACTCGTCTCAAAAGGAATTTCAACAAGAAGGTGCTTCCATGACACTTTCAGCTGGGCAACATGGTCCTCAAAGAAAATATGAAAATCCAAGTTGATTGAGAAAAGAAAGGCAAGTTTGAACCTACATGGCTTGGTCCTTATGTTGTCACTGCCTCCTTTGGGTCCGGAGCCTATCAACTATCTACATTGGAAGGAGAACTCTTGAATGATCCTACTAACATCATTCATCTCAAGAAGTTTTATGCTTGAAGATCCTTGGTATACCCAGCTTTTGAAAATACAAACCAAAAAAAATAAAAAATAGTAAAGAGAAATAAGCATCCAATGGTGAAAACTTGACAATTCAAGCACCTTGGATAGGTACCTTGGTGAAAACTTGGTAATTCAGAGGCCTTGTGTACTAAGACTAATCCATTATCTATCACTATCCTATCCCTCATCCATTCACCCACCATCCCATAAAACACCTGCTTGTTCCCTTGTTGTTCCAACCAAATATCCAAAATCTAATGAAGCTTGTAAATACCTCATGTACAGCTTGTAAATCTTGTACCTCAGCTTGTAAATCTTGTAACCCAGCTTGTAAATCTTGTATCATCCATTGTATTATAGCTTGTATATCCAAATCTTGTCCAAAGCTTGTACCATATTCTAGCTTGTATTATATACCAAAGCTTGTATCCTAGTTTGTATCCTATCACATGCACACAAAAAACCCCATTTTCACTTAAGCTTTTCGCAAACCATCTACCTATCTACCTATCAACTATTATAGACATCCCACCCTTCACAAACATTTCCATCTCACAAAAACCACAACATGAACAACCTTGTACATTTGTAACATATGTTGGTCTGTCAGCTTGTACATCCTCTTTAGCTTAGTACCATTGTATCTATCCAGCTTTCATGTCAGTTCATCCTTGATCAGCATCTTGTACACATCGCACAAATCTTGGTTAACTATTCCACTACATCCTTTAGCTAGATCTCTTGTCATCAAAGTGTTATCCTTCTCAGTTCAGTTTGCCAAGTGTATCACTCATCCAAATCCACTAGCTTAGGTGCTCTCTAATAGATCCTTGCAGGATATAGCTTTCCTCATGTCTTATCTTGGTCCGTTAGTACCTCGTCCTACCCATCTCATTGGCAAACGGTTCTCTTTTGGATTTTTTCTTTCTTTTGATTTGGAATCTTCCCTCCTGGGTCTTGACGTATCGTTTCCAAGCAATCTTTTTGTTCCCTCCTCAAGGTTGCCACAATCTTCCATATCATGGTATGCTACGAATGGGGCACTCTGAGTATACGGTTTTGATCAAGTCTTTCGTTTGTTTCTTTTTTTTGCTTGTGGGTTAACTAGTGTCGGTTCCACATAGTTTCCTCCGAGTTTCATGTGTGATGTTGGGGCAATCTTTGTGTGTTTGTTTCGAGTCAGTCTGTCAGTCCTCTAGACGGCTGGTGACACAACCTTGATGTTCTTGGTAACCTTGGCAATTAACCAATAGTCCTATAGCAAATCTAGTGCTCAACTACATGGTGGTACTTCTCTTTGAAGTATCCCCCTGCTCAAAAAGCTTCAATGCATTCCCTTCATCTCCATTATCCCCCATCCATATCTAGCATTCATCTCTCCTACCCCAGCTTATGCAACCGTATCTCTCAAAATCAATCATCACTCTTAGCTTTAGGGATCCACAATCCTACTCTTAGGGATCCACCCATCAAATCAATCCACCAAGCCTCATCTTTCGAGATCCACAATCCTAGTCCTAAGGATGTCTGACACCCATCTTCAATCAATCTGACTCTTTGAAATCCTGTTGCCTCAGCTTTATCTCATCCCATCATCCATCTCCCTATCCTGGATTCCTTTTTATAACACTCCACTCCATCCTCCATCTCCCCTAAAGTCTTAAGCTTATTTACTCTTGTGCCTCTGATTCTCCCTTTCTCATTCTTCCGTAGTGAGAGTTTGAGCTAATTCAGCCCCTTCTCTTTGCCAATCTGAGTCTCCTTGCTCATCCTAGATTCTTGTATTTTTCAAGAAACTGTCAAGCTTCACTTTGTCTCCCCACTACCTTCTTGAGGGGGCATCTCACAGTCCATTCTCTCATCTTCTGCTCTAGCCTTGGGCATCTTATTTTCTTATCTTTGATGCCATGCCACTTGCGACATCACATCAAAGAGGGACAAAATGTAGACACCTAAAAATCTGTTAGAAAATAAAATATTTTTAATTTCTATAAAAATTCCATGATGACATCATCATTTATTAATTAATTAATTATTTAATTTATTTATTTATTTTTATACCATTAAATCTCTTTATCTTAATTAAAAATATTTAATTAAGAAATCCCTCCCAAAAATGTTTAAATCTTATTTAAACATTATTTTCTTATATATTAATTATCTAATTAATAAATTGACTAAAAATCCCAAAATAAATAAATAAATTTTTTTTTGCCCAAAACTTGGCCAATTTCCTTAAGACCACTAACCTCTTCCAAAATTTTCTAATCCTTCTTTAATTTTGATTAAAGGTTAATCCCATCATTTCCTACCCCTAATCCCAACTCAAAATATTTAATTAAGATTAAATATTAATCTTCATGTTTATTAAAAATATTTTAATAAATATCTCCTCAACCCAAACCCTTGAAATAAATAAAACTTTATTTATTTCCTAAAAACCTTTTTTATCCTCATCCTATGAAGTTCTAGACTCTTCTAGAAAGTCTTCATCCTCATCCAAAGCCTAGACTCTTCTAGAAGATGTCAATCCTTATCTTTAATCCTAATCCTAATCCCCTCCTAACCTTGTGACATTCTCTAAACATGGGTTAAGACTTGCTAACCCAAGACAAAGTTAACAAATATCTCCTCCTTCACCCACCCTCATTAAATGCCATCTGGTTTCCCATCTCTAACATCCCTAATCTAATCCTAAGCCATTTCTAATCCTACCCTTAATCATTTGCACAATCTTAAACAAGCTTAAGACTTTCCTAAGCCAAGTCGAAGTCTGTCCCCTCAAAATATCCCAACCATAAAACTTTATGACACCCACAAAGCCATAAATGACTCTTACAAGCTCATTCATTGCTCTTACAAGCCATTATGAGGGTCTTTATGAGCTTCAAGCCTCCTTTGTTGATCTCTCAACCCCTCTTACTCTAACCAATGACTCTGTGACATGTGTCACTCCCTGGTTGGCTATAAGGAAGCACAATCCATGTGCTCTCTTCTCATTCAATCTAAACCTTCCATAAGCTTTCTCCCATCCTTGCATCCTAGCCCTTAGTCCCTCAAGCCCTTTTCCTATTTAAGGAATCCTCTCCCAAGCCATTTTAACACAATCTAGAAAATAAAGCCATAATGCCATTTTGAGAAGCCATTTTTACATCAAATCCATTTACCAAAATCCATCAAAAATCCTCCATTGAAGCCCATTTGAGCATTTGAGCATACTTACATAATCAAGCCATCTTAGCTATTAGACACACCTCTACATCAAGTGATCATCCTCATTGAGAGATCCTATCCATGGCTCATATTCTCATTTGAGGACTTCACTTTGTCTCTCATGAAGTTATGTTAAATTAGTATGCAAATGCTTTTGATTGTTTTAATTTAGTGTTTCTAACATACTAAAGTAGCATATACAAGTGAAACTTTAAGTTAATTTATGTTGGGTTCCCTAGTAGGGTGTTACAAGTATGACCATTTTTTACTATGTTTATAAGTTTTTTGTACAAGATAAATGACTCTAGATAGAGAAAATATTTGGTAGTACCCATGGTCATTTAGTAGTCAAAACTATGATGTTCAATTACATGAATATTAAGTTTAAAATGACACAAACAAAAGGGAAGTGGTGGAGAAATTAAATTTTATGAGCCTCTTAAATACAACTCCCATTGAACTACTCTTTCATGAGAATCTCTAAGTACATTTGTTTTATGTGTAGATATTGGAAGGATCTTCATCTCCATCTAGCTCTTGAAATGCAACATTAAAAGAGATTTTATTTTGCTAGTTATATGATTTATATAATTAGTTTTGAATAGGGTTTTTCTAAATGAGAAATAAAATGTACAACTAAAGGGAAAAGGATGAGATGTTCTTCCAATTATGTCAATCAGTAGAAGAAAAATGTTTTATGGTTTGAAGAATAATTTAGATTGAAAGGATGTCATAAAAGATATAAATGTGTTTGTGATTTTTTTGAAAGAGAATTGATTTCTCTACGCATTTTGTAATTCTTAGAGAGCAATGACTATAAAGGTCTCTAAAAGGATTTAGATCTTATTTGGTGCAACTCTAGAACATTCCAACTACTAAGATATTAGTATATTTTTTCTTCTAAAATTGGGAACTAATTTTTTTGGTAATACGTGTAGATCAAATAGATATAAACAAAGAAAGCTTCATGTGTCTAGTTGTATTTTTTAGTTTGTCTCCATTTGCATTTGATATTCTATTGAGTAACATCACACTTAGAAAATAGTATTGTGATGTATGTATTTTTTTACTTTGTTTGAAACAAGAGCTTTGTATTGTCCATAAATTGTCTCTACGCTATTTTGGAGACTTTGCATTCTTCACATATTCATTAATGGAAGCTAAGTTTAATTAAAAATATTATTGTTATAATTATAATTTTGATAATAATTCAAATAATACAAAACTAGTGGTTTGTTTTTTATTAGGGTCATAGTAATTGTGGTTTTCTTTTTGTATTATTGATCTTAATAGTAGTGGTTAGTCTAGATTTATAAACTCTATTTATTTTTTTAATTCACTAATTCTAAATTTTAATGTTATGTCTTATGTTCTTTAATATATATATATATAATGATATGTATTTATAGGGAAATTTCTAAGGTGGAAATGAACCAAGAAGACACAAAGTCCTAAAGCACAATAATATTATTAGCCATATGACACTTGTTGATATACTACAAATACTTGCATAATAAACTACAAGGCTACAATTACTAAAGGTAACACTTAAAAGGTGATAATCTATTTCTAGATTCATTTACACTACTTGAAATGGTACGCACATAAGCCAAACAATTATCATGACTCTTCCTCAACTATATATATATAAGGTATAATCAAGATGGACCACATATTACAACTAAAGCCATATTGCCACCACATCCTAGATGGTTAAACAAATACATGCCATGTACTAAGACATATATTCCATGGAGACATTTGTTACATTAGCAAAAGATCACCAAAAAAAGGGTTAAATTGTCAATGACAAAAAAACTTATCAAATGTTAGGGATTCTAGAGATTGCATGAAATGGCAGAAGTACTTTGAGCATTGAACTTGAGTTGGGCATTTCATCAAATATAATTATGAATTTTTATATATGATAAGGTGACACTATTAATAGACCATAAAGTTGTGATCAACGGCACAAGGAACCATGAAAAATGTATAAATGTAGACTACTAACTAAACTATAAAGATTGTCTAAGTGTATCAATTGTCATATTCCATCATAAGAACTAATTTGTACTAATAGCATAGATCACATGTTAAATGAAACAATAAATTACAATAGCAAAGATATTTAAAATTTCAATGATCATTTAATACGGATAATTGCATTTAGTAATTGTCCAAAACGCTAAACTATTCTTTTATCTTTGTAATTACGACATTTATGAGAACACTGTTTTGCAGTAATAACAATGATTAATTACGTACTTGAAAGCCGTTTGAATCTTCGGCTATCTCAAGTGGCAATGCTGGCTCATAACAGTGTGAATACTCCAAAATCAAAAGTTAAGCACCGTAACTGGGTGAAGAAACGTGAATAAGTGTTCAGACAAAGAATTCTACATAAGCGTGCTAACAAAGTTTCGCATGACAAAGATTTAGGAAAGCGAAAGAACGGGTCATTAAATTTGCAAATAAATCTATCAGATTAGGTAGCGGTGACGGTATCATTGTGAATACCTTTATGTCTTCACAGATTATTAAATTGAAACTATTCATAACATGGTAGAGAGGGTCAATTAGACAATGTGTACACTATTTGATAAATTGCAATGTCAATGAACTCTACGCTCTTAATAGCAATACCATTCCATTCTCTTACGTAGCTATGACAAAAATCACTTGTCTTATGTGTTTCTAAAGCATTTTACTAAACGACCCGTTCCAAAGGATTCATTCCGCACAGAATGGACTAATTCGTGTCTAGCGGCCATCGTTTGACAGAGTATTGTAAATTAAAATGCTTTTCTTCAGATAAGCAAATACATTTCACCGCTCATTCAATAAATTTACCCTATAAAATACGTGCTTTGGGGATTCTCAATCATATCAAGTTCTACCTTTCCATTGCTCATAACATCCAATTGGAAATGAAAACTTCTGCAACAATGATGAAAGCTTCCTTGAGCTGCATTTTATGGTTTTCTCTAATCCTGTCAATCAATGCATCAGACCCAGATCCTCTGCAGGATTTCTGTGTGGCTGATATTACTCAGACAAAAGTGAAGTTGAACGGTTTTGAGTGCAAAGACCCAAAGGAAGTGAAGGCTTCAGATTTCATGTTTAAGGGACTTGATACTCCACTCTCAACCAACAATAATTTTGGATTCAATATTACCGCTGGTACTGTACAAACTTTCCCGGGATTAAACACGCTGGGCATATCAATGAACCATGGTGTTTTTGCCCCTGGTGGATTGAATCCCCCTCATATTCATCCTCGCGCTACTGAGATTATATTTGTAATGGAGGGCACTATTTTGGTTGGTTTTGTGAGCACAAGTAATGTGTTGTTCTCGCAAAAGTTGGAGAAGGGAGATGTGTTTGTGGTTCCAAGGGGGTTACTCCATTTTCAACAGAACATGGGGAATTCATATGCAACTACAATAACTGCTCTAAACAGCCAGCTGCCTGGTGTTCAAGTGGTTGCATCTGCCGTATTCGGAGCCAATCCTGCCATTCCTGAAGGTGTATTTAGCAAGGCATTTAATGTCAATGATCAACAGCTGAAGGAGTTGATTGCTGGACAAACATCTACAGCTGGAGCACCGCCTGTGGGGTATTGATCTGTCATCGTTGCTGTAAATTGGTAGACCATTGTGGTGAGAGAAGATGTCATATTTTCTCTCTTAAGACTGTCCTTCCACCATTTGATTTATTTCTTTCCTGTCAGATCTTTTGATGCTGCACCCAATAAGAGCCTCATACTTTTTTGAGGCTGAACTGAATAAATACCTCACTCATTTTCATCTTCTTTACATACAATTGTATTAGTTGTGCGTTACTTTTCAAGTTTTATGATATTCTCAACTTAAATTACTGTCAAATGAAGATAATCTTCTTTACATACAATTGTATTAGTTCTATGTTCTTTTCAAGTTTTATGATATTCCCAACTTAAATTACTGCCAAAAGAAGATAAGTATTCTTAAGGATGGCCTTGATTGATTCAATACAATGCATATGTAAACACCTTTTAAAATAGATTAATTAATATGATGTTTGAGATTTATAATATGTTGTTTGTAACGGATATTTTAGAATAGCACGGGCACAAGTAACGAGTGCTTGTCATCATAGTTGAATGATATAAGGAAATCTAGAACAATGTAACTGTTTCAACATAAATCTAAATCCTATGATGGCTTTCTTCATTTAGAATTGGACAATAATTATAGGGATGATTTGATAGAGAAAAGGGAAATCTGAAATGAAAGATCTTCCATTCTGAATTTACTGTATTCATAGACATCTTGAAATGGTTGACATTGTGCCGAAGTAGGTCGACCCTCTTAGGTAACGGGTGCATAGAAAGTTTCCTCTAACTTGCTTTGGAACATGGCTTTTGATTTCCTTACTGGATCGTCTATTCCCATGATCCGGTTGGGCCTAGATGTATAATTAAGCCCCTAAATTGAAATCAGGCCACCTTAACGAGTCCATTTTATTCCACAACTTGCAAATCATTTTTCTCTGAAGTCTGCCTATAACCATGAGAAACCAAACTGAGGTAAATGATAAAGAACAATTATCCACCATGCCGTGAGTGATGAAGGCGGCACTGATTGGTGATTGTTCTTGCTGTAGTAGCATATTGGCGTCAATGGTATCCAGGGCATCACGACCAATTCATTTTGCTATCTACCAACATTTAATAGTCTATTTCATTTATTACAATAGTGATAATGGTTTAAGCACCAAATATTAAGGTTTGATTTTTAGCTTAAAAATGTTAAATAATCAAAATTGACTTATTTTTTCGAGCTTAATTTTTTACTTATGTATGATGTTTAAAAGCCGTCCAAATAATTTTCCATTAATGAACAACAAACCCCATATTTTACATTTACTTGAGCTATGATAAAAATATTCTCCATAAAAATGGAAAGTTTACCAGTCCAAATATCAACCTCCATTCATCCCTTCCTAATAGTGTGCATGAAGTTTATTGTTGGAATTATACAATTTCAAGATATTCGTCACATTATTCTTGGAATGAATGAACAACTTACTTACAAGAAAATAATTGGTATTTATTCCTACAGAGCATGAATTTTAGATGGAGATAACTCTATATAAGCGCATTAGAGCTCGACTAGTATTGGGATGGGTGATGTCTTAGGAATATTCAATAATTCACTTCTATGGGCATCACCTAGATCCAATGCATTGTAAGAGCTCCATTCACTCACATGAGAGACAGGTTCATGTGAATGACTACTCATGAAACATTGGTCAATGAGTTTCACTCAAAATATTGCATAACCTATTAGCAATATTAGAACTTGAATTACTTTAGAAAACATGTCCTATTTATCAAAATCATGATAGTTTTCCTTTGACTAGAACTTGGAGGTAATATTTATAGAAATTTGAATATAGATTTGAAATTTTGACATATGGGAATTACCATTGAGATTGATTACCATTATACAACTACTATCACAAAAGCTTTCACACTTGCCTAAAGTCTTACCTAAGGACAACCTCATGAAATACAGAAACAACCACCAAGCTATGGGACTTGAACTATGAGGTTGAGTCTCTAGTGAAGGCTAGCTTCCTCTACTATTAGGATGCACTTAAACTATTCTTGAAGAGAAAAGGGAGAAGGAATACATGAAAGTAACTACCTAATCTATTATAAAGAGGTGATGCACCAAAATAGAGTGTTCAGACGAATCTCTAAACATACATGCATAGTTCTATTATTGTGATAGTCCAAAGATATATGGATTCAAACTTACTTTAATTTGTAAACTACATAAGACCAAACAACCACATGAGTGATACAAGGAAAATTGCTGCACTTCTTATCATTCATTGGCCAAAGAGATATACAGAATGCAAATTATAGATATTCATAGTACATCAAAGAGAGGTAGACAAGCTTGCATAGTACGATGATGTTTGACAGAGATAAGGAAGAAAGTCATATAATTCAAAGGAAAAGAAGGAATTTACACTAGCATGCCAAGGCAATACTAGGGAAAATAGAGAAGATCAAACCCTAAAAAAGAGTACAATATTTTCCTTTATAGTGCTAGTATAACTTGGGTAACTTTCCTCATAAGATAAAAATCAGTCACTACAATCAAATCTTCAGAGAATAATCACTACAAAACTGAAAAGATTCGACTATTGCATAAATACATACATGAGAGGATCACTTCTTCACCAAACAAAACTAAGAGAGGTCAAGAGCGATGGTCATTTAATCTCTAAGTGAATGAATGGATCAACTGATGGGGGTGGAGTATTCCTTTACATTTATCAAGCCTAGGGATTGATGAAAGTTGTTACAAGGGATTGGAAAGATCATATTCATCATTCAAGGAACTGCATCTGCTACCACCAACTTCCAAATTGACTATGACTTTTGGTCAACTGAGGTTTAACCATCAAGTCTTGCTATGTAGACCAAACATTTCTTACCATTATCCCACTCTATTAGTGGTTCAATCTTTATCCCTTGCACTTGAGTATTTGTGATCATAGCTTCACCACCATCTTCCCTTAATAACTATTACTTCTTGTAAAACCATGATCCACTGCTCATGTTTGCCTCACAACCCACTCTTAGCATTCTTTACTAACTACCATGACCCTGTGAAGGTTAAGATGTGACTATATCAACACTATCTCCACCCTAAACTGATGTTACTATATGACAAGAGGAGCTACCTAATCACAACTCAAAACATACCCATCTGTTAACCTGTTGTGATCATGCACTTGTTGTAGATCTAAAAGATCTAGAGGTCTAAAATTTATCTTGAACATAGTAGGCTTGCCCCTTTTCACGTTGTCATAATTTAAACCATAGCATGTCAATATAACTATGTGATCAGGCAAAAACAAAGAACAACACGCCCTCAACACCCTGACCTTAGTCAACACTTAACCAATTGGGTTTATGCAAATCGCATGATCATGACTTAAAAATATCTTAAGGCATAATATGAAATAAGGAATATGGCCAATACTAAATCATTTTATAAGAAACCCTAGGTGATTGTTAAAATAAATTATTATTTGGATTTCTTTTTTTTGGTGGGAGAGCAATTTTGGCTAACATTTTGGCAACTCTGGAGGGATGCAAGCCTGCTTAGCACATGACTAGTGACCATCAAAAGATCCATTGGGCTATGGAGTCTCTAAAACCATAAAACTCATCAAATTTATCATTTATACTATATTATGAGCTGTAACATGCCTTATTCCTCTACAACTTGTAAAAAAATTAGAACCAAACCCTCTACTACAAAATAAAACGTGTGCCCATACACTTCTTGGAAAAGAAAGAAAGATCAGGAAAGCATTTAAACTACTCTAACTATATACATAAATATTAATTTCCATCAAAAATAGGGCTTATGATATATCCCATTGACTAGAATTGGCAAGATTTCACCATTAGGCCTACTTAACTAAAAGGCAGTGGCTTGCTTGCAACTAATGATCACATAGGGGCCTCTCCATAAAGCATGAAATTTTGAATGTATCCCTGCCTTCATTCTATCTACATCCCATTCAACACAAGATTGCCTTCCCTGAAGCTTTTGGCCCTAGCCTTCTTATCAAAAATCTCTAAGGTCTGTATTGCTTGACCTCTTTTCTCCTCTAGCTCCATCAGACCTACGATTCTTATAGACATAGAATCATCTTCAATTAATTCTAGCTAATGAGCCAACTCAAGGGCAAGAAATTCTAATGAGATAGGAAGCCTAGCTTCCATCCCATATACTAACATGAAAGGAGAATTTCCTATGGCTCTCTTGGGTGTTATTCTATCATCCCACAAGGTAGTTTTCAATCTCTTGTTCCAACACCTCTAACTATCTTCAATAGTCCTCTTGATGATAATGATCAAATTCTTAGTGGATGACTTGACCAATCCATTATCTTGAGGGTAATAATTAGAGGATGTGCTCAAGTAAATACCATGATCAAGTGCCCATCTACAAATATGATATCGTATAAATGAGTTAGCATTATCCGAAATAATAGTTTAAGGGACACCAAACCTAGTCATAATTCCATAAGGGCCCATTTGGTTCATGGATTTGAATGGGAATTAGCATTTGTAATCCTTAAAAACTTCTAATTTATTGTTTGGGTTTGCAAAATCAGAATTAGAATTGAAGAAAAAAAGAATCTGGTATCCCCATTTATCCTCAAAATCGAGGATTTGGTCTTCCATCAAAATAGGTCGAATTGCTCAAATTCTCATTCTAATTCCAATCTAACAAAAGTGAGCATTGGAAATAAAATGAAATCAACATATTTTCAAGTCCGTTGACATGTTTGTGGAGGATGCATTGAAAGTTTGTAGTGATGGTGAGAGGTAGTATATCAGTAACAAAGTGAGCAGTTTAAGGGGAAATGATTTTTCCCATTGATGCACCACAAGCTCAAGCGATTACTTCTTATTATGGATTTTTTGATTGTTGACTTTAGATGAGCTCAATTGTAGGTTGCTAGAAATGGTTAATAATATTTGGGTTGGATCAATAGGAACTAGATCAACTACTTACAAGATGGGCTATTCACCCAGCAATTCATGTATTCCTATAGCTAGCTCAACCAAGCAGATTCAAATGTTGCTCCAATAAATTCAGATGCATAGAAAATGTGCAATCAAAGACAATGTGTCCATATTTTTTCATAGCCACATGATGGGGCATTATCATAAATGATTGTAGAGATACACAATGGTTAATGGCTAGAATAGTAGAGCAGTCCTTCATTTGACTCTCATTGTGTAGGGTAAATTTCATTCCAATGGAAATTGTAACATTATTTTTAACCCTATCAATTGTAGCTCATTATCTCCATTCAAGCATAATTGATTCTATCCAACAACAAGGAGTTAAAATGTATTACAAAGATGGAAGACCAAGGAGCTAAAATGTATTACAAAGATGAAAGACTTACAATTTGTTATCTAGGAGAGATTATTTTAGTGATATTTCGATTCTAGAAATGTGCAACCAAATGGAGGAAATGTTTTTGGCATTATGAATAATTGATGAACCAAATAGTCCCAAATAAAATTGACAAAATTGTAATCTAGATTTCAAATTCTAGAATCCTAAATCTAGGGTTCTGAATGCTAATTCTCAAATCATATTCTAGCATCCAAACGAACCCTAAAGGAATTCAATGAATGAAGATTATGTGGCATCCTTTAGTGCTACTGCCTCTATCCATCTGGTTAAATAATCTATAGTAGCTAGAATCTATTTATGACTAGAGCTAGAAGGAGGATTGATGGGACCAATAAAATCCAATCCCCATTAAGCAAAAGGTTGGTTAGCCTGGATAGGATGAAGTGGAAGAGCTGTAAGTCTCTGCTTACCCAAGAAGAAAGCACACTTCTCACACTTCCTTACATGTTTGTGGCAATCATGGAACAAGGATGACCAATAGTAACTGGCTCTCACAATCTTCATAATAGTAGTTTGTGCTAAAAAGTGTCTAGCATTAGGCCCATCATGAAGTTCTTTAACCATCCTCTCTACTTGATCTACATCAATACATCTTAGCAAGGCTCCATTGAAGTCCCTCCTAAAAATAACACCATCAATTAAATTATAGGGGGGATGGACTACAGCCTAAACTATCTTTTTTGGCTTTATCTACTCCTTGGGGATATTCATTTCTAGCTAAGAAGGTCTTGATGTCATCTATCCAAATTCTTGGATTGTCATTTCTTGCCTCGTACTATTCTGTCAACATCAAGGCAACTTCCTCATCAGGCTCATGAGATGAGATCACCTATTTGCACATTCCCTTCCCCCTGATTTGTTTAGTAATCTAAATATCTACATCATACTCCATTACCTTGGTGATCCAACCAGCTATTTTTTCACTAATATCTTTTCTCAATAGGAAGTCATTAACACTTATGTGTAGAACCAACAAATGGATTTTTTTATGAGATAGCAAGTGTCTGAATTTCTTCAAGGCCCTTATGACTGCAAGGGCATTCTTTTCCACATAGCTATACTTATTTTCATATTTTTTTAGTCCTTCACTAAAAAAAGCAATAGGTTCTTCTTCATTTTTATCATTTAATTGCATCAAAACATTAGAAATACTTAATTCACCCCCGAAAGTGTATAGGATGAAATCTTTATCAAAATCTGGATTCATAAGAGCAGGAGCTGAAGCTATGGCTGCTTTGATTTCTTCAAAACTTTCCTTTCCTTCCTTGGTCCATGAGAAGGCTATATTCTTTTTTAAGCATAGCTATTAGAGGCTTCACCATGGTATCCAGGTTAGGAATAAAACTTCTCACAAATTTTATTCTACCAAAAAAACTTTGCAAACCTTTCTTGTGGCTAGGAAGAGAAAGGACAATTATTGCCATGGTCCTCTCTAGATCAATAGTCAAACCATCATTAGATACAATATGTCCTAATAATTTCCCTTGATTAGTGGCAAAGACACGCTTGGATTCAAAGATACTTCATACTCTCTACATCTTACAAACACTTGCCTGAGATGACCAAAATCAACCGCTTTATCCTTCAAGTATACTATGATATCATCAAGGTAGACTAAAACAAACCTCTCAATCATATTTTTGAGCACCATCTCCATTTCTTTTTGAAATATGGCACCTGCATTTGTTAATCCAAAAGGTATCTTACTATAGGCATAGGTACCCCATTTGGTAGTGAAATAAGTTTTGTATCTATTAGCTTCCATGACTAACACTTGATTATAACCCCAAAATCCATCCAAGAATGAGAATCTCTCTAAGCCACTGACCTTGGATAGTATTTCCTCCATGGAAAAGAGAGGATGATGATCTTTGATGGAGGCTTTGTTAAGATCCCTAAAGTCTACGCACAATCTAATTTCTTTGTTCTTTTTACCAACAAGGACAAGGTTTTCCCCCCAAGAGGAGTGCTTGATAGGGAAAGTGATGTTGGCTTCAATCAATTTTGACAACTCATTTCTCATTAGTTGCTCAATCTTGGGATTTACTAGTCTCTATTTTTGTTTAAAATGCTTGACATTATCCACTAGATCTATATTATTTTGAAATAGACTAGGTTCAAACCCCCTCAAGTCATCATATGTCAAAACAAATACGTCATTAAATTCTTGACACAACTGAACATAATTTTCTTGCTTAGTTTTAGAACATACCTTTCCTATTTTTAACATTGTTCCATCAACAATTGTGATTGGCATATGATCTCCTTTATTTGTAGCAAGATTCATGCCTCTTTCCCTCACTTGGTCAACAGGGTTGAAGACACTCTCCAAGGTAATGAGACCCTTAGATAATTTCTTGGAGCTAAGGTTGACAGTTTGATCACCATAGTGGTCATGCAATCTCTACTGATTTTTATCTGTGAGATCTACTTCATTTTGCAAGAAACTCACAATTTGTGCATCAAACTCAAAAACCTACCAATGGGTATCATTATTAGGGACAGTGGGTCTAACCACCACTTTAATCTTCTCTTCTTGTCATCTTTGGGGCCCCTTGGGACATCATAAGATGAACCCACTATTGCAAGTCTATCAGCTTGTCTATTTCCTCTTGTAGGGATACTCTAAATATTAAATGCATTAAAACCCTCAAGAAAATCCCACACTCTATGTTTATAAGACTTGAGAAAACTATTCTTAGTTACATTTTGATTCCTCACCTAATTGATCACCAACTCACTATCCCCATGCACAATCAAAACTTGGATTCCTCTTTTTTGAGCGAGTAAGAGACCTTGAATCAATGCCTCATATTTGACTACATTATTAGTACAACTAAACTAAAGCATAAATGAGAAGTAGTACCTTTCTAATGCAGCAGAAATCAACATCACACTAGCCCTTGAACCAATTTTATTTCTTGATCCATCAAAGTACATGCTCCATATCCCACTTGTATCTTCTTTGTTTTTCATCAAATTAGGGGCAAGAGCATCTTTTTCTAATATACAATAAGTACTCTAGCCGGTCTCTAAGGTTTCTGATATAGGGTTAAACTGATAAGCATTAGCCCACTCATCTAGGAGGAAATCAGGTGTATCAGCTAAAGAAGTGGCCGACTCATTTGTTGTATCATTTTCATCTATTTCTAGAATGGTGTAATTCATATTGATGATATTAGGAGTGTAGGGCTCAATACAATGGAGGGCTAGTGGTTCTATTTTGATTGAAGCCTTGGTTCCATATCTAGTTCTAAAAAACATATATGACCAATTGGAAGATATGTAACCACCTATTTGAGCAGTGAAGTCTCTTGAAAGACAAATGGGTAAGTGTGGGTTGACCTTAGCAATTGATATATCCTAAACTAAAATGCAATGTGGACATGCATGTAAGGCCATTTTAACATTCCCAAGGATTCCCATAGTCTTGACAATGCTACCGTCTAACTGCAACACCTCCTTAACAATAGGTTTGCATTTCATTCCTAAGGTATCAACAACACATTTGGGCATTATTGAACTACTAGCCCTTGAATCAATCATGCAATTGTGGACTAGCTTATCTCCTATAACAAAAGAAACATAGAAAGGAGCAGGTCTAACCTTTTTACTTGTTTCTACCTCCTTTGATGGTTGTATCAAACTTGCAGCATTCTCCATGTCAGGTGGCTAATCTCTGAGTTATATACTTTCCAATTCCTACTGTAGTACCCTCCTTTGTGATGGTACAATAATTAAAACATCCCACATAGAAATATTTGCATTGGTCCTCCTCATTTGATCCACCACACTAAAAGAAGAATTAGATGTTTTGGTAGGAGCCTTAGAAGTAGATGTTTGAGGTGGGATAGTTTGTAGGTTATTCACATTATCTCTGCTTTCACCCTACTTTTCCCACTGAGGGGTATTGGTAGGTTGATTCACATTGTGTTTTTGGGAAACTTCTTATACACATGGCACTGCACTTGATGTGGAATTATGATTAGGAGGTTGAGGAGAAACCTCTTCCATGGCTCTTCTCTTGCTTCTGGTATTGTAAGCACAAGAATCCTAGTTTACATTACCATGCTCTTCCACCAGGAAGTTCATAAAATAAAAATCATCCTACTAAAAAGTATCAATAGGTTGAATAGCATTGTGTTGTTGAGCAACCATTTTCTTTGGTAAAGTTAAAGCCAAGTGAGATTCTACTTTCTAACACATGCAGTATCCATAGGAGTAGTTAGAAGAAAGGCATAAATCTTGATCTTGGGCAAGGTTTTTCTAAGGGGCTAAAGCACTATTTAGGTTGATGTTTGAATAATGGGGGTGGTCGATAGGACTATTATGATTGTGAGGGTGATGGATAGGTCTATTCTAATCGTAGGGGATATGGTTCTAGTTTAGAGGTCTACCATGAACGAGACCTTGACTCTGGAGTTGGAGAGGCTTATTATTTTGAGCTTATTACCTCTTCATGGTTACCAACTCATTTCCCATTTTGTGCACTACTACAAAATTATCCTCCATCTTATTTTCTTGATCCAACATCCTTCTTTCTACATTCTACATCAATGCCTACATCATAGCCTTAATCCTATCAACTCCATTAGAGGATTTCGAGGCTATCGGGACCACAACAAGAGGATGACTTACAAAGGAGACATGAATAGGGGCCACAATAAGTTGATAACTAGCCATGTTAGGGAAGAAAGACATTGTAGGTCTTGGAGCTAACTTCCCTCTCTATATCAAAATATTTTCAGCTCTTATGGCAACCTCATAAGCATTTGGTAAAGTATCCCCTCCCATATATTGCAATGTGGTAAAAATATCACTGTTGAAGGTTCTAAGAAAATACAAGAATGCATTACCAAGAGAGGGCTTCACCGTAGTAGATATTTTATCCCATGTCTTCTGAAATCTATAATTGAAATCAGTCATAAATTCATGGGGTGCCCTCTTGATAGTTGTCAGTTGTTCTAAAAGTGACATGTGGTCACTTTTGTCCTCAAAATGCTTGGATAGGGCTGCCCCTAACCCATCCCAATTAATAAAAGAGTTATGATGGAAACCTCTATACCATTTTAATGCATTTCCTTTCAAGGATGAGGCAAGAAGTCTAATTGCTACATCATCTTCGGTGATACTATGAATATTATAGACATTAGACACCTTCTAAATATGTTCAATAGGAGAGATATATTATGCACCAATAAAATTAGGTACACTTTTAAGAGCTAATACTGGTATTTCATGCCTTTGTGCTAATAGAAGGGGACTCCCACCATTGAAAGTGGTGAAAGCATGAGCTCTAGTCATATAAGCAACTGTTTTGTTGATATGAGCACATGGTATTCTAGGCTGAAACCTAACAATAGGAGAAGTGGAGATAGATCTTGTAGGGGTATATGTTATTGTCACACTCCTAGCTAGTGATAATGATACTCTAACCTTTCTTCATGGATTAGTAAGAGAAATCTCTTAATATTGGAACATACTTCTACAAGATTCCCTTGTGTGTCTCTTGGCCATGAATTACAAAAAATTTCTTTTGGAAGCCAGACTATGTTTGAAGCTTAGAGTCACCAAGTACTTCTAAACAACGAGCCTCTTAAATGCTTTATACTAGAGGTGGTACTATCTCCTCAGCATGAACAAGGAAATTTTTCCC
>CM053786.1:241832851-241932851 GCA_028749045.1 Cupressus sempervirens | reverse complement strand
GGCTGACATAATAGTATATAGTCCTAGTATTTATTTGGTCACTTCTATGTAGTTTGACCATACACTTGTCCTCATGCTCCATGTAGCTTTTGTCTACTTCATGTCTATATAGCTCACACTAAAATTATTTACATTCTCTATGCAATACTATAGTGTTTCCATTTTTGTATGTTTCCTTTCCATATTTCCCATCAATAGGAGTAGTTGGTTTATCTATATGTAACTTTACCAATATTTACTTTCCTTTATTATCTACATTATTTTCTGTGCTAGATTCTATAGAGCATATAAAAGGGCTTACATGTAGCAGTATTTCCCTAAGCAAGTTGCACCTTATCTCCCTTGCACATTTCTTCCTAGGATGTAACCCTCAAGTGCATCCAATAATTTTTTTTTGACTATTTTCTAATTATTTCTCTTTGTAATATGCATTATTTATATAATTGGATATTGAATATAAATTTTCCCCTTTAAAAGATGGTTTTTCCATATATCAATACATATTTTCTAATCACATATGCCAACATGTGAAATAATGAATACACACTATTATCTTAGTTCTATAATTGTTCTCTCACTCTTGTGAAGAATTTATCATGGACATTTAACATACTTTGTCCTCCTCAATTTCCTAGTGTACTAATTACTTTGTAGATATTCAATAGTAGATTTAAAATTTCTATTCAAAATTACTATCCATTTATGTTGTAGTAATATGCATCACAACTATGTAAGATTATCTACTATGGTTACTAAATTTTGATCAATGATCTCTAATACCATGTCAACTATAAAACAATCCACTTTTTATTTTCTAACATTTGCAGCCTATCTCTGATGGCATGTGAATATTATGATCACTAGAAGTGTAATAGTACTTCCCATATTGTATGTATTTTACAAGATCAAAATACTAAATAGACTGTATGGATCAAGTAAGACAAGGGGTGAATGGGGATAAACTTGGGAATGAGTTTAAAATATCAATCTAGAAATAGAAACAGGGTTGTAGGAAACTCAATAGGGATAGGTAGGGAAATAGGATCTATAAGATGTGTGGGGGAAGGGAGAGGTGAAGGTTCTAATTTTATCACTAGTGTCTAGCCATATGGTGGAGAAATCTATGTTGTCAACCTTTCCTTAGGTAAAAATTCCAAGGGTGGTATAGCTATCAAAGGATCAAAGAATGTGAGTAATAGTGGGGATAAATATGAGGTAGAAGGAGATAATAGTTTTTAAATGAGGGGTAGAAAAGATGAAGTCTCAATTCAATGAGGTACTAATAGTAAGAGTTTAGATTTGGCATCTTGAAAATGGTCTTCTTCATTTGGGATTAAGCCTTCAAGTAAATCCTCTTTCCTTCAAGTTAATATTATCTTAGATATAATTAAAGGAGTTTACCCCATTTTTATTATTGATCCTCTTATAGACAATTGATTTTCATCTATGGTCATGTCCTTGGTTAGGAAGATCACTAGGGCTTGACCTAATATAGATGTGATTTGATCTTTCATCTAATCAAAATGGAACCTAATAGGTCAAGTTGACTTAGGGGATATACCTAAGGGTCTTTTATCTTTTATTTTTTTCAATTAAGAATAGTTGGAAAATATCATTTGTGACTATTGATAGATGATGGTAAAATCAAATTTGGTCATTTAGAAATGGGCTCCTAACCTTGATTTGAATGAGTTTTTAATTCTTCCCCTATTTTTATTTTCTCTCCTGGGTTAGCTCTTGAACATTGAAACAAAGATTTTTCCAAAGGTCTAGCTAAAAAAATTAGGGAGCTACCTTTTATAGAAATCATCATAGCTTTTGGATCTCATTTTGTTTATGCTAGAATATGTGTATTTATCAACCAAAGTATAAAGATTTCTCATGATATTGCCATTCATTCTAACTTGGCATATGGAAGAAAATGTTGAAGTATGAAATACTTCCTTTGTATAATTTTCCTATTTAAATAGACTGTTCATTGGGCTAAACAATTTCCATAATATTCTTGAGGATAAACAAAGAAATTTTTAAAAACAAAATATGAAAATGGTTTAAAAAGGTTTTATCCCAAATCAAACAACAGTAAAAAGAATAATAAACAAGCTTGGAAAGAAGTTAACAATGATAACATATCTAGTGTATCTAACTCTATACCTCCCATTGTGAATGATTCATAGATTCTTTTTAGCTTTAATGGTAACCCTAAAGATCCTTCAAAATTATCCCAAATTGAGTCCTCTTCTGAGATTCAAATTAAGGATATGGTAAGCAGTTCTCAAATGAAACCAAAACTTAGATTCTATTTTTGTTTTAATTTTTAATTCTGAAAAAACTTAAGTTTGATTATAAGCCTCTCCAACTATCTCTAACCTCATCATTGAATTTCAAATTACTATTTAGGGAAACACTATTAAAGGACCAAAGATGGTAAATATTTCTACTGTTGAAGAAACTATTTCCACATTATCACCTATTCAAATAAAAGTATTGTATTTTGAAAGAGAACAACCCTTTTGGCCCAATAGATGATTCCCAAAATGTTATTCTTAAATTAAACAAGCTTAATATTTTACAAGTTCCTGTAAAACGTAGTTTTATTTAGGAATAATTGAATATCCTAAATTTTGTAGGAATGATGATGTTAGAATGTTTAGAATAACTAAGAGGGGAGGTGAATTAGTTACCCAAGGTCCAAATGTACCAATTGAACAAAAAAAACTTAAATAACTTCAGAGCTCAACACTCAATAGCTTGATATCTATAGTCAACCTTCAATAACATCAACACATGTTTGACACTAGGGTTTAACTTTGACACCCAATAGAGAAAAAAAAACCAATAATATGTTACAATCTTTTCACTCTTATGAAGTGGGCTATGTTAGAAGCCATCCCTCTTAAAGGTTACAAAATACATTGTTGAATATGATCTTGTTAATGGATTTCAACATCTTATTAGGAGTGGCCTTGTGAGAAGACATTAGAAAATTCCATTAGAATGTCACCTTGATTAAAGGATCTACATATGACTGTTAAGTCAACCTTGATTAAACGATCTACATATGACTGTTAGGTCAACCTTGATTAAAGGATTTCAATATTGATATAGTAATTAGAAATTAACAAAAGGTTTTGATCTATCAAGTATAACTCACTTTATGTATACAGATCGCATTTCAACTAAAAATTTGTTCCACTAATAGGCCTCCATTGGCATATCAATCTCTAATTCACTTGGAAACCCTTCAAGTAATCACACTTCTCCTCTTGTTGACTCTTCTTAGCCTTCTTAAATTCACCAGTCAATAACGTCAACAATTGCTTCAACCTTAAACAACCCTTATTAAACCTATCCCTTGTACCTCCTTAAATAGGTTTCTCTAACTTTTTTTCCACTTAAACACCAAGTAGATATTAGGTTTACAAACTATTTCAACATATACAATGAATATGTCCAACTTCATTTTCATCCTCTTATTTTCTAGAAACTTATTCACAAATCCTTAAATGCAAACATGGTTTCCCTTTATTTAAATGTATCAAGTCATTCATCCTTATTCCAAGAAATCAATTTAGTTGGGTAGAAATTAATGTTTCTCATAAATTGTGAAAATGTTGTTCATTGATAAACTCTATGTTTTGACACTTATTCACACAAGATTACTCAACCACTATTGAATTTATTGTTTGGCACATATAATATCACTTGGTCAATATCAATTCTAGGTCAATACTAATTCTTCTCGGCACTTACTATGGCTCGGTTGACACTAGCATCACTAGGCTTATACTTCAAGTTCATTAATATTCTACTTTATTTCTTAGTCAAGCCTACGTATTTGGTTGCTTTATTATTACTTCTTCAAGGCTTTAATATTACCATATTTTCCATTTGCAACATGATTTTAACAATAACTTTATCTTGTGAAAGTCCAACCAATAAAGTGTCCACTTGTAGTATCCTCTTAATAACTTAATGTATCCTCTAGATACTTTTGTTATGACCAATTTATCAAACCTTCTTCATCAATCAAATAGATATGACACCTAGATCAGTTACCAAACTATCTCACAAATAAGGTTTGATATCAATGACAACATTATAATTTTTCCAATTGTAGTCTCCAACAATCTTCCTCTTTGGCATTGATGGAAATACCTATAGTTACCATGCAATCCAAAACTTGTACGTGGAGTATCAAATATTCATTTCTATCCTTAGTTTCATTTTGATTCTCATTCATTCAACACCTCTAGTCAATATCAATATTCTCCCTCTTTATTTTTTCCATATCTATAGCTTTCATCCTATGCCTAATTTCTTGTAGTAATCTATGGTAACTAATACTTTCTTCATAGCATCTCCCTCTTAGTTATCTCTTCCTTTTACATGGGTGACTCACTTGCACTATCTCCCTCTTTAACAATAATGCCAAAGAAATTTCACCTCATGCATCTTTTCATGTAGATATCTACATGTTAGTTTTGAACTCATCTTCTATCATTTTTGTATGACTTATTTTTCATTTTGTTCTTCTTCCACACTACTACCTTAGGAAATTCCTAAAGTAGGACTAGTTGCATCAACTTGTAAGACAATCTAATTTAGCATAGTTTATGTAAAGCACCATCTTTTCTAAAGTAGCTTTGTCTAGGGGAATCACCCCTAGTTTACCTCTTAGATATTCATGAGCATCTTTAGGTAAAGCTTTAGTGAGTATATAAACCATTTTCTCTTTAGTGTTCACATATTCCAATTTCACTTCTTTGTCTTGAAATAGCTTTCTCAAGTAAGGATACTTGATATAAATATGCTTGGTCTATGTGCATTACAAGATTCTTTGATATATTAATAACACTAGTGTTATCACAATAGATAATCATTGGATTAATGATCTCCTCCTTCATATCTTTCAATAATTGTTTGATCCATATGATACTTGAATAATTTACTACTACTTCCACATATTTAGATCCAATTGTTCATTGAGAAATGTAGTTCTACTTCTTGCTTGTCCATGAAACTAGTCTTGTTTCTAAAAATAATGGACCTCCACTTCTTCTTTTTCTGTCATAAACATTTCTTGCTAAATCAAAATCAATAAATACCTTTAGGTCAAACCTACCATTCTTCTTGTAATACAATCCATGGTATTTTATTCCTTTTAGATATGTATGCATCCTTTTCATTGTCATCATGTGGTTCTCCTTAGAACTTGCAAAAAATCTTGCAAATAGCCCTAATGCTAATAAAATATCAAGTCTTCTATAAACAACATATTTTAGTTTTCAAATCATTGTTCTATATAATGTTTGATTCACATTAGTAGAATCATCATTCTTAGATTACTTGTGACCTATAACCATAGGTTTACTAACTAGTTTTGAATCTTCCATTAAAAAATTATTCAAAATATCCTTGATATATTTTGATTGAATAATTAAGAGACCTTTCTTTATTTAATATAATTGTAATCCAATGAATAGTTTGATCTCACAAAACATTGACATTCCGAATTCCTTCTTCATTTCATCAACAAATAATTTTCGTAATGTTTCCTTGCCTCCAAATATGATATCATCAACAATACTTTTAAATAACAATACTTCATTGTTCTTACTAGTCTCCAAGTATAGATTGTTATTATCATTAGTTCTTGTAAATCTAGTCTTCACCAAATAATTGTGTAGCCTTTCATAACATGCTCTAGAGACTTGTTTCAAACCATATAGAGCCTTGTGCAACTTTCACACCATATTTTTCTTGCTAGGATCTACAAATCCTTCAAGATTCTCTATATATCCATCTTCTTCAAGTATATCATTTAGAAATATAGATTAAACATGCTAATGGTATACCTTAAATCTTTAATAAGTAGAATATGCAAGTAATGTTATAACTCCTAGCCTTGTAATAGTGGTATATATTTCCCCTTAGTCAATAAATTTTTCTTGTGCATATCCTTTACATACCAATCTAGTTGTGTTCCTTGCAACTTAAACATTTTCATTTAGCTTATTCTTGGATATGCACTTTGTTCCAATTACATTTTTGTCTTTAGGTTTGGATACCATTGTCCATGTTTTGTTCTTTTTAATTTTCTCAATTTATTCATTCATTGCTTGTATCCTATCCTGATATTTTGAATCATCTTTTATAGATATTGGCTCAAAATCAAAAAGTAAGAATGTATAAGTTCTAAGTCTTTCCCTCTTGATAACACTAGATTCTTTATCTCCAATAATTTTCTTAGGTACATTATGTCTTCTCACATATTTAGATAGTACAAGTTATTTTCTTCTTTGTTCTTTAATAGGTTCAGGTTCATCTTGAAAAATGATTTCAAGATTATATTCTCTTTCTTCTATAGGTTCTAGTTCATGTTGTCCATGCTCAAAATTGTCTTGTTGATGTTTGGTTTCCTTTGTATATTGTTAAAAATACTTCAGAATAACTGGGGGTGGGGGGAGAATCAGTTATTTAAGGTCCAAATGTCATATTCAAACATTTTCACTAAGTGTAGTGAGCCCATTCAACCATTCATTCATGCAAGCTTCAACATTACTATTCAACAAGTTACTGTAAATCAACATGCAAGCATAACACATAAAAGATCAACACACAACATAGTGATTTACGTGGAAACCTAAATTGGGAAAAACCACAAGTAACATGCTACTCAATTCTCACTCTTCTAAAGTAATTCCCTATGAAAGGCCTACCTTGTTAAAGGCTTACAACACACTGTTAAATGTGACCTTGTTAGATGATTTATCCACCCTATTAGAAGTGGGCCTTATTAGAGGACTTTAGAACATTCACTTGGAATGTCACCATGTTAAAAGATTTACAAATGGCTATTAAACCAATGTATGTCCATAAGATTTTCATATCTAATACAATTGCTAGAGAGTATTAGAAAGACTTTGACTTAATTACCATACAACTTAACTTACAGATCTCATATCACTTCTTTAGCTCTTCATATTGCCTGGTCTTCAATCTTGTAACTCTAACACCTTACCCACCTTTCAAGATTAGTCTCCTTGTGTCTCCATGCTCGCTATACTAGTGTAATCATCACTTCTTGACTACTTGTAGAAGTAGAGCCTCTATGCTCTTTCTTCTCGTAGATGCCGTTGCCTTGACACCCTTTCAACCACTTCTCAAATTGGCACTTTAGTAGTAGCAGCATCAACAACATTTTCTTCCTAGTCTATGACTCCTTAAAAAAAAGTTTTGGATTTCCTTTCCCACTTGATTCTTCCATTCTTTAATTTAAATTCATATGGATTAGGTAGGATTCATTGTATCTAACCCATATTTTTGTTTCCTCTAGAAGCTTCTTGAGTAATCCTTTGAATTTGCCCAAAATTTGTTTGCATAGAATTTTGTGCCACCAGCTCATCATCTTTATCCTCCAAATGGTTCACAAAATTCAAGATAACAACTATGTTGGCTCTGATTTGGTGAATCTTCATTATTTAAAACAATGTAGCAGCTTGGCACTATTGAAATCCTAATGCTCAACACATACTATGTTACTTGGCATCAACTATGCTTTTACTAATGCTCGGCACCTGAAGTTCACTCGACACCAACTAAGGTTTTTTGATGCTTGGCACTTGATACTTTTCTCAACACTTGAACTAAACTCGACACTTGAAGATCACTTGGCACACACTAGATTTTCCTTTTTTCTCACCTCTAACTTAGAATTTGCTCGACTTCAACTAACTTGCTCGATCGGCATGCACTAATGAACTTAGTTTAAGCTTTGTAGTCAACCTTGTTACAACTTATTCCTCCAATGTTTCTAAGTGTTACCAACCTCTATATCTTTGAGTATGTTCTCAATACATTATTTAACCATTATCTTAACTAATCCTTGCACTTCATTACAATATCATAACTCAACCTTTCCCTTAGGTACTCTTGTTACATCTTGTTGATTAAATCCTCTTCATCGATCAACTAAGTGATAATACTTGGATCTTATAAGCAATTGTCATTCCTACAAATACCAAGTTTGACATGAATGAAAAAAAAATGATTGAAAAAATTCTTTTAGCATCAATCTCCCTCTTTGATCTTCAATCTTATTCTCACAATGATCTTTTCAATCAGATTTCCAACAATCTCCCTCTTTGGCATTAATGGTAAACCAAACTAATGAACCATCAGACTAAACTATTTAACCAAAAGCAAACTAGGTTAGAATAGTAAGTCAAATTCCAAAAAACTAATTGTGTTACAATCACCATCAGTTTTCACATCTCCCTCTACTATCTTGATTGCTTCATTTTTTCTTCTTCCTCTTAGCTATTGTATCTTTGTTCTTTCCTTTTCTCCTTTGTATGCATTGCTAATCTTCTTATATTCTCTGTTTTGATCAGCTTCTTCATCATCTCCCTAAATTTTCTTTTGATCAGATTCTACATTTTGTTGACATTTCTCCCTCATAATTTTGATCAAATGTTGTTGATCAATTTTTTGCTATAATCACCCTCTTACTTCATTCTTTATCTTCTCATCAGTTATTGATCAGTTTCTTGAAATTTCTCGCTTGTTGACAACAATTCTAGAGACATATTAGTATCTTACCATGCAAGTGTAGCATTTATAGATTCATTCAATTTCTCCCTCTATCACTCTACTTGTGATTGATTTTGTAGCTTTAGTACTTTGATTACTTCAGGCATGAATCCTAAATTAGATATCCTTTGCATCAATGTGTAATATCTCAATAATCAACTCATTTCATGTAGGGTAGTCTTGTTTTTTCTTCAAGTAGCCTTCATTAGGGGTATCACCCCTAACTTACCTGTAAGATACTCAAAAGCATCTTTAGGTAGTGCTTTTGTGAAGATGTTAGCAATTTGTTCCTTTGAGCTAACATGTTCCATCTTCACTTGTTTATCTTCCACCAATTTCTTACATAGTGATACTTAATTGCAATGTGCTTGGTTTTAGCATGCATTATAGGGTTATTTGATACGTTGATAGCACTTGTATTATCACAATAAAGAATCACATGCTCATTTACCTCTTCTTTCATACCTTGCAACAAATTTTTTATCCATACAATATTGGTGCAATTGATAGTAGCTGCAATATATTCAGCTTCTATAGTGGACTGTGAGGTACAACTTTTCTTTTTGCTAGTCCATGTAATCAATCATTTTCCCAAGAAAAGTTCTCCTCCACTAGTGCTTTTCTTGTCATCAATGTTACCTCCCCAATTTACATTAGTATAGGCTCTTAGTTCAAACCTTTCAATTCTCTCATAGTACAAACCAAAGTCATCAGTTCCTTTTAGATACCTTAGTATTCTCTTCACTGCCATTAGGTGATTTTCTCTTGGATTTGTAGAAAATCTTGCCACTATTCCAATAGCTAATGCAATCTCTAGTCTACTATGTACAATATATTATAGCTTTCCAATCATTAATCTATACAATGTTTGATTCACTTCAGTGGATTCACCATTCTTGGATAGCTTATGTCATGTTGTCATTGGTGTGCTAACTGGTTTTGAGTCTTCTAACACAAATGTTTTTAGTATATTCTTGATTTATTTTGATTGGGTCACAAATACACCATGCTTCAATTGATGTACTTGTAATCCAACAAAGAATTTGATTTCTCAAAACATTGACATCTCAAACTCAAGTTTCATTTGATAAGAAAAATCTTTGCATAGAACATCTTTTCCTCCAAATATTATATCATCAACAAAGATTTTAGATATCAAAATGTCTTTAGCCTTTTTAGCTTTGATATACAAGTTATTGTTGTCATCTGTTCTCTCAAATCCAATCTTCACAAGATATTTGTGTAGTCTCTCATACAATGCTCTAGTTGTTTGCTTCAATCCATAAAGTGCCTTGTGTGGTTTGCAGACCATATCATTGTTCTTTTCATCAACAAATCCCTCTGGTTGTTCTATGTAGACTTCCACTTCTAGTATACCATTCGAAAAAGTAGACTTGACATCCATCTAGTAGACTTAAAAACCTTTGTATGTTGCATATGCAAGGAATGTCCTTAATCCTTCCATTCTTGCAATAGGGCCAAATGTTATCCCATAATCTAGTCCTTCTTCTTATGCATAGCCTTTGCAAACTATTCTGGCTTTGTTTCTTTTTATCTCACCATTCTCATCAAGTTTTTTCCTAAATACCCATTTGGCACCAATTACATTCTTGACAGCTGGTCTAGGAACTAGGGTCCATGGTTTGTTCTTCTCGATCTAATCTATCTCCTCTTCCATAGCTTTATACTGGTCATCATCTTGTAGTGCATCATTCACTATTTTGGGCTCAACCTTGCTCAATAAACATGATTCATTCCTTTCTATATTCCATGTCATTGGTATTACATCTTTCTCACCAATGATTTGATTTGCAAGGTGATGTCTTCATCCATACTTGGCTAATCTTGGTTGTATCCTTCTTTTCATGTTTGATCCTTTAGCTTTAGAGTAATTTTTCCCTTCTTCATTTGGTGTTTCATCATCTCTTTCATGTGCACTAATTTTAGAGTCAGAATGTACATTTTCTACATTCTGCAACTTAGCTTCTGAATGCAGCTTGACATTCACTAGTTTTGACTTAGCTGATACCAATTTTTTTTGTTGATTTCCAACTTGATTAACAATTTTTTCTTCAATAGTCATTCCTTCATAGAAGTATACAAAGGATCTATAATCCTCTAATTGCTTAGTTCCATGAAAATTTACATTTGCACTCTCCACAAAATTTACATTTGCACTCTCCACAATTTTTTTAGTGTTATTAGTCAAACACTTATATGCCTTACTTCTAGTGGAGTAGCCAAGGAATATGCCTTCATCACTCTTTGCATCAAACTTTCCATTTCTAGTATCTTTAAAAATATAATATTTACAACCAAATACTTTGAAATGTTTAACATTAGGTGAGTGACCATACCAAAATTCAAAAGGTGTTGCATTTGTACCTTTCTTGACTTGGACTCTATTCAAGATGTAAACAGTAGTGCTTATAGCTTCTCTCTAGTACTTTAAAGCAACATTTTTCTCCATCATCAAGGTTCTACCATAGTCTATCACTAATCTATTCCTTCTTTTAGCAATGCCATTTTGAGGTGGAGTCCTTGGTACTAATTTTTTCCTTTTGATGCCTTTGTCATTGCAAAATACTTCAAGTTCTTTTTATGTAAATTCACCTCCTCCGTCTGATCTTATGAATTTTAGACTCTTACCTATTTTTTTCTCAAATTTGGCCAAATAGCACTTGAACATTTGAAATGCATCAAATTTTGGCTTTAAAAACTTAGCAGTCATCATCTTGAAATAGTCATCTACAAATAGCATTATGTATATATCTCCTAGGTAGCTTTGCACTTTTATTGGACCACATAACTCTGTATGGACAAACTCTAGTACTTTTGTGGAATTTTATGCTTTTCTTTTGAAGCTAGACTTGGTCATCTTCCCTAGTTGACATTGTTTTCACATTTTGTTTCCAAGTTTCTTTAATTTGGGCAATCCTCTAACTTTCTTCTTCTTGTTAATGCTAATCAGATTATGAAAATTAACATGACACAAACTTTTATGCCACAACCACACATCATCAAATCTAACAACAAGATAGGTTGCATCTTTCATATCTAGATAGAAAACATTACTCCTAGTTTGTTCACATTTTCCTATCAGATTTCCATCAGTGTCATAGATCTTGGTAGTTTTGTTTCCAAATTCTACTTTTCAACCTACATTGCCTAACTATGATACACTCAACAAGTTGTAGTTCAATCCTTCAACATAGTATGCATTATCACATGAAGTTTTTTTGTAAGTTTAATTGAGCCTTTTCCTTTGATTTGACATGGAGTATCATTACCAAATCTGACATTATTTCCATCATATTGAGTAAAGGTAATGAACTTAGTTTTATCTCCTATCATGTGATGTGAGCATCCACTGTCTATGATCCACTTTTCATTCTTGTTCACATAGGTAACCAATTTTTTTTATTCATCTTCATCTTTATTTGATTCATTCTTCATGGCCACATAGACTAATTCATCATCACTCTCAACAGACTCTTCTTCAACAATGTAGCATCTTTTGCCTTTCTCCTTGTAGTTTTTGCTATCATCTTCTCTCTTTCTCCTGTACTTGTTTCCTTCTTTGTAGTTCTTCTTCTATGTACACCTTGTAGCAATATGACCTACTTCATTGCAATTGAAACATATGATAGGGAGTTTACCTTTGAATTTACCTTTGCCTCTAAGGAATCTCCTAGCTAGTAGTGCTTCTAACTATTCCACATCTTCCTCATCCATGCTACTATCATTAGATGCATGTTTTTATTTTTTTCTCTTCTCATTTGATGTCTCCTCCTCAGTGTCTATTATTCTCATCTTGGTCTTGAAAGCAGATTCAAAGTTGTTACGTCTGTAGTTGTCAAAATTGGATAACTCAAATGTAGTAAGTCTTTCCACTATTCCTTCAATGGTTAGTGTGTTTACACACCTTATCTCTTGGATGGCTGAAACTCTAATAGCATAGATTGGGAGCAGAGTTCTTAAGTATTTTTTGTTAACAGTTTCTTCTTCCAATTGACTACCTAGACTTCTTATTGCATGTACCACTTCTTTCATTCTAGCAGCATATTGAGTAGCATTTTCTCCTTCCTCCATTTTCATGTCATCAAAATTTCCTCTAAGGCTTTCTCTCTTTGCTCTCTGGAAATTATGATCTCCTACATAGATATCTATTAAGGCTTTCCACATCTTGAATGTAGTGTAACAATCTTTTATGTCATCATATTCTACATTGCTAAGTGCACAGGCAATCTCCAACATTACTTAATTGTGTTCCTTTCTTTTGCTTAAGTCATCTGTAGTAAGAGGTCCATCTAGATTTACATATTTTTTTGCAATTGAGCTTTGTGTATATTCACCTATTGGTCCAAGGTGCAATTTCATTAGACTCTACCATGTAGCAAATTTGTTTTTGTTGAGCTTATGAACTTCTCTCTTGGACATCTTGATCTTCTTGCATCTAGTACCTTAAAACTAAATCAATAGATGGCTCTCATACCAATTGTTAGAAATACTTTAGAATAATTGGGTGTGGGGGGGTGAATTAGTTATTCAAGGTCCAAATGTCCTATTCAAACTTTTTTACTAAGTGTACTGAGCCCATTCAACCATTCATTCATCTAAGATTTAACATTCCTATTCAACAAGTTATTGTAAATCAACATGCAAGCATAACACATAGAATATCAACACATAACATAGTGATTTACATGGAAACCCAATTTTGGAAAAACCACAAGTAACATGCTATGCAATTCTCACTCTTCTAAAGTGACGCCCTATGAAAGGTCTACCCTATTAAAGCCTTATAACACATTGTTAAATGTGACCTTGTTAGAGGATTTATCCACCTTGTTAGAACTGGGCCATGTTAGAGGACTTTAGAACATTCACTTGGAATGCCACCTTGTTAAAGAATTTACTAATGGCTATTAAACCAACCTAAGTCCATAGGATTTTCATATCTAATACAATTGCTAGAGAGTATCAGAATGTCTTTGACTTGATTACAACATAAAACTTAAATTGCAGATCTCAAATCACTTCTTCATCTTTTCACATTGTCTGTTCTTCAATCTTGCAACTCTTGACAGCTTGCCCTCCTTTCAAGTTTAGTTTCCTTGAGTCTCCATGCTCACTATAGTAGTACAATCATCTCTTCTTGACCACTTGTAGAGGTAGAGCCTTTGTACTTTTTCTTCTCCTAGATGGCCTTGCCTTGACACCCTTTCAAACACTTCTCAATATGGAACTTCATCAATAGCAGCATCAGTAGCATTTGCTTCCTAGTCTATGACTCCTTAAATAGAAATTTTGGAGTTCCTTTCCCACTCAATTCTTCCATTCTTTAATTTCAATTCATATTGATAAGGTAGGATTCATTTCATTTAACCCATATTTTTGTTTCCTTTAGAAACTTCTTGAATAATCCTTTCAATTCTCCAAAAAATGGTTTACATAGAATTCTATGCCACCAGCTCATTATCCTTATCCTCAAAACTATTCAAAAAATTCAAGATAACAACTATCTCAACTCAAATTTGGTTAATCTTCATTATTTAAAATAATGCAGCAGCTTGGGACTATTGAAATCCTAATGCTCAGTACATACTATGGTACTCGGCATCAAGTATGTTTTTACTGATGCTCAACACTTGAAGTTCACTCAACACAAACTAAGATTTTCTGATGCTTGGCACCTGATACTTTGCTCGGTACTTGAACTTCACTCAACACCTAAAGATCACTTGACACACACTAGATTTTCCTTTTTCTCGACTCCAATTGAGAATTTTCTTGGCTTCAAATAGCTTGCTCGACACCCACTAATGAGCTTAGTTTAAGCTTTGTAGTCAACCTTGTTACAACTTATTCTTCCAACGTTTCTAAGTGTGACCAACCTCTGTATCTTTGATTATGTTATCAATATATCATTTAACCATTGTCTTAACTGATCCTTGCACTTCATTACAATATCATAACTCAATATTTCCATTAGGTACTCTTGTTACATCTGGTTGATTAAATCCTCTTCATTAATCAACTAAGTTATAGTACTTGGATCTTATAAGCAATTATCATTCCTAATAATAACATGTTTGACATGAATAAAAAAAAAATGATTGAAAACATTCTTTTAACTACAATCTCCCTCTTTGATCTTCAATCTTCTTCTCACAATGATCTTTTCAATCAGATTTCCAACATATATGACTAAACATGATCTTAATATTGTTTGACACTAATACCTTACTGCTCAACAAATGACTTTGCAACTTGACATTTCCAATTTGTTGTAGATTTTCAACTTTTTTCATTAGTTGAGGTGGGGTGGTAGGAGCACTATCATTCACATGTATGCATGTACTATAGTCTTTAGGTTCTATTTTTCTTTCAACTTTATTCCTTCCTACAAACTCATCAATTTTCACATTTCCAATTTCTACAACTTTATTAGTGTTAGAGTTTAAAAACTTATAAGCTTTTTTCTATCAGAATATCTTAGGAATTTGCTTTTTTCTATTTTAACATCAATTTTTTCATTTATATTATATATTAGTATGTGATATTTGCTTCTCAAAAAATTAAAATATTTTACATTAGGAGCATACCCATACCATAATTTCAAAGGTTTAACATTTATACCTTTCTTGGCTTGTACTCTATTCAAAGTATAAACTAGTATACCTAAAACTTCTTTCCAATATTTCTATGATACATTCTTCATCATCATCAATGTTCTATCTCAATCCATGACTGATCTATTTCTCCTTTCAATTATTCCATTTTTAGGAGGGGTCCTAGGCATTGACATCTATCTTTTGATTCCTCTATCAGTGCAAAATATGTTGAACTCATTGGAAATAAATTCACCACCTCTATCTAATCTCAAGAATTTCAGAATCTTTCCTGTCTTCTTTTCAAATCAACAAAAAATCCACTTAAATAACTAATAAAAATTAGTTTTTTCTTTGAGAAACATCCCATTTATCATTCTAGAGTAGTCATCAACAAATATAATAAAATATTTGTCTCTATAATAGCTTTGAACACCAACATGTCCACATAAGTCAGCATGAACCAATTCCAAAATATCATTAGATGAATATGCCTTACTCTTGAAACTTGATTTTGTCATTTTTTTCCAGTTGACACTATTCACATGTAGCATTATCATATTTTTTTAGTTTTGGCAAACATCTTACTATTTTCATCTTACTAATGATAACCTAATTGCCAAAATTTATATGACATAACCTCTTGTATCATAACCAAATATCTTCATATTGTGGAAACACACATGTCTCATCTAATATGTATAGATAGAAATTTGTTTACCTCTTGTTTGATCACCACTTCCAATTATTTTACCATCACTACCAAATATCTTTTCCTTTCTATGATGGAACTGACCTCTGTAACCCAAAATTTTCAACTATGAAACACTCAATAGATTATAGCTAAGTCCTTCAACCCAATACACATTGTCACATTTGATCTAATCAATTAGTTATATTGATCCTTTGTCATTCACAAGATATGATAGATTATTACTAAATTTAAATGAACTACCCTTGTATGGTCCAATGTTCTCAAATTTACTTTTATCACCAATTATGTGATTTTAAGAACCAATATCAATTATCCACCTATTACTTTATTCACATAAGAGATTAATGTAGTTTTCTCATCTTCATTAGAATATTCTTTCATAGTAACATAGAATACGTCTTCATTATTACCTTCATATTTGGTATTAGTTTCTTCTTCAATAATGTACCATGATTTATCACCTTTATCTTTGTAGTCCTTGTTTATCTGGTTGTCTTGGTCATCTCTTCTACCTTTGTACATGCTTTCCTTTCTCTCATCCTTGTCTTCTCTATCAAGATATCTTGCAGAAATACATGAACAACTTTGTTCCATGAAAAACGATTTATAAGAAGTTTACCTTTGTATTTTCCTTCACCATTTGAAAGTCTATTATTGTCACTATTCACATTTTTTTTTCATTTTTGTTTCTTACTAAGAACTAGTTGTGATTTAATTGCACATTGAATAGTAACATAAGTGTAATTGTTAAAATTAGACATCTCAAAAGTAGTAAGCCTACCAATCACATGTTATAGAGCTAGGGTATTACCTAGAGAACATAGTAGTTCTTCTGTTGTAGAAACTATAATAGCATAAATAGGAAATAGAGTTATCAATACCTTTCTTATTACTATTTCATACTAAATATTTACATTTGAACCTCTTATGACATTTACAACCTCTTTGATTCTAGGACAATATTGAATTATATTCTCTTCTTCTGTCATTCTCATTTTATCAAATTTTCCTCTCAAGATTTTTGATTTAGCTCTCATGAAATTATCATCTCCTCCATGGATGGTCTTTAGTTTATCCCATATTTCCTTTTCATTCTCACAATATTTTATGTCATCTAACAATAACAATAAAAGAAGTTGTTGGGGATGCTAAGATTCTTGAAAAAGTAGAAAGGACAGTTATGTTGACATTAAGGTCAATTTGTCTATTAGTGACCTCACACTTAGTTAGTTGGTTTCATTAATACCAAGCTCTCTAGTTGCTACCAAGATTATCATTCATCTAGAAATGTTAACCAATTGGTTTAGTTGTAATCAAGCTAAGTAGTCAAAATGCAGTTCATGTCGAGCTTCACAACATCTACCAAGTATATGAGATAGTTTACAAAATACCCTAAGCATAGTAGAGTCTATCAAGTTATCCAGTAGAAGTAATGAATTTCTTAGTGTTAATCAACCTCTGTAGTGTTAACCAAGTTCTACAGTGTCTACCAAGCTCATAGTGTCAACGAAGTGAATCTAGTGTTGTCTGAGTGATGTAGTGTCAACTGAGTGATTCTGTATCTATTGAGATTCTTAGTGTTCACTGAGTTAGACAATGGTTACCAAGTTCATACTAATCAAAGTGATCACTATGGACCAAAATTCAATGTCAACTGAGTACCAAAGTATGCCGAGTGTGATAGTATTTTCCAAGTGTCAAAATATCACAGAGTTAACTTCTAAACTTGACTTACAAAAATGGGTTGACTTTGTGAATTATGATGAATCTAGTATTATAGTATATGTAATATATTTTATCATACCCAAATAAGAAATTGAGTATGAGTATGTGATGAAGGATACAAGTAGTATATGGTAAAGCATAGACTTATCTATCACAATCAGGTGATCATTGCAATTCAAGAAATCTCATGCAAAAAATCAATATTGTTGATCAGAGATCAGCAACTGATGCATTCTAATAGGTACATCAGTCAAATCCTTTAACTAGGTGGACTTAACAACCTTTTGCTAAATCTCCTAACAGAGTGCATACTTCACTATATGTGTGTATATCCTTTAACAAGGTGGACCTAATAGTCTTTATTGCTCCTAACAAGGCAGATCACCAAAAGTGGTCAACTATATGCCTTATAGGCCAAGTTTATACTAGTGTACTAAAGCTTCTCAGTATCATCCCAACCCCTGTTTTACTTTTTAATTGCAAGGTTTTTGGGTCACCATATCTTGTGTTAAAGTGTTATGAATGTTTTATAGCTTTTATTCTTTCATGCATGGAATTATGTCAGAATAGTATATGAAGGATCAATTGGTGAAGTGAGTTAACATTTTATTGGTTCTTAATTCACCCCTCCCCTCTTAGTAACCTAGCTTACCTTATATTTCTAGCAATTGGTATCAGAGAATTTGGTTCTCACATCATAAGTTTAATAGATTGAGAAATGATCAAAGGAAATGAAGGTATACAGGCTAGAAAAGGCTACTGAGAATGAAAATATGGATCTTGAATTAGCTATTGGACAACTCAAGAAAGAAAATGAGATAGTCTCTCAATCATTGAAAAGAAGGAAAAATCTTGTAGCACAAATGGATGACAATATCTACATTGAAGAAAGAATTGAAGACTTATGCCGAGAAAGAAGTTCAGATGAAGTCGATGTAACAATTGAAGACCTAGTCAAGAAGAATTTCAATCTTCAAGAAGAATTAAAAAAGATGAAAAGAGAGAAGTAAATCCAATTAGGTAGATTATGTGAAATCATGGAAGAAAAAAAAAAGCCAAAGAAGAGATAGAAGAAAAGGACAATGAAATTAAAAAACTATCCCTTCAACAAATAGACTTTATTGATCAACTCAATGATGTAGATAAAGAGCTTGTCAATCTAAGGACAAAGAATGGAAGACTACAAAATGATCTTAGAATGGAAAAGAAAATCAATGAGAAAATGATGAAATCACAAGAAAGCATGAATCAACTGAATGAGAAAACTCAATATAGACACAAAGGCAAAGCTAGATTAGGACATACAGATGAAGGTGAATAATCTCGGCAAGTAGCTCAAAAGAACAAAGGACCTACTTGCAATCATTGTGGTAGGATAGGTGATACATCAAATAAGTGTTAGAGAAATGGTAAAGAAAAATTCAATGGAAAATGTTACAATTACAATAAGCATGTTCATAGAGCAAGGGAATGCATAGAGCAACCTAAGTTTGAAGGAAAGTGTAACAATTGCATCAAACAAGGATACAAATCCTCATAGTATAAGACCAAGAAATAGAACCTAGTAGAGAAAATTGTGAAAGCAATATTTGGTTGGGAATACAACACATGGTGTAGATGTCACTATTGTGGTGAGTTTGGGCACATTGGAGAAAACTATGTAAAACATCACATGAGGAAAAGAGGCAGTCCATATAGATGTTTTGTTCGTACATAACTTGGACATCTGGCCAAGAACTCTATGAATAGAGGTAGAATAAAAGATGAAAAGAAATCCAAAGATGGAAATATCTAAAAAAAAAATGAGGTAGCAATGGGTGCAAAAATCTCCAAAGAATGCAAGCTAGAGTCCTGAAGTTGTCGACAACCAAGTCAATGAGGTAGGTGGTACAATCACCTCAATTTAATTCCCTATGGAGATCACTAGAACTATGATTCAAAAGAAGTCATCTAACATTAGTTTTAACCAAGAAAATAAAGATCCATATCAGCATTCAAGATGCATGAGGATCATCAAGTGGTGATAGAATTTCAAGACCTTATTGAGCAAGGTTGAGTCACAAGACCTTACCAATAAAAGTTGGGTTGCATATTTTTTCAAGATGTATATGTCGATTTTGTAATTCCTACCAAGTAGGAGATCTTACCAAGTTGAAGGTGTCTTTTCATCATTAAAGACCAAATTGAGTGGAGGATAGCCTATCAATGAGCAGATATGTGTACAAAGCATTAATGGAAATTGTAAAGACTAAAATTCATTAAAAGGAATAAATCAAATGTATCATTTTACAATGAATTTTTTGAGCATAAAGAAAAGAGTGAAATAAAAGACTCTAAGGGAAATAAGTAGTTGATTTTGAAGATTCTCCCATGTTCAAAACCCTACTAAGCAATGGCATCTCCTAGTAGCAAGGTTAAGAAAGGTTTTGAATTGTTGGTTCGTAAAGTTGATTGTAAGGCTCTCGCATACAAAATTGTCATGAAAAACTATAGAGGCTCTCAACCCTATTGGAGCACAATCCAAATTTTCTCCTAAGATACTTCTTGTTCACGACATCTAATCATTTTATCACTCTTCTATTCAGGAGCTTGGAACCCTAGAGATGAATGAGGCATTCAATGAACTTTGTGTGGATGATGTTTTGAAACATAAGCACAAAAATTTGGAGACAAAGCATATGACACATATGTTACATAGTTCAAGGGATTTTTAAGTGAAGTAGATTAGACTAATCTTGAGTCATGTTCATAACATGCAGTTATGGTTAGATCATCCTAATTTAATGACCAAGAAGATGATAGACATGATTACTAGATTGCCCATGTTGAATAAAGCAATGACCACAAAAACCCTAGGTTGGCTTGAGTTGGAGAGGAGGACTCTTTCCAAATGGGACAAAAGAGGAATGAAACAAAGTGGTGTAACTGACATGGAATTGAAGTTTGAAATCCATGTGATAGCTCACAAAATATATAGCTCAAGCCAGTTGAAAAAAATGTCACATGAAGCAGTTGACCTAGCGTACAAGGTGGTAAAGAAAAATTTATCCTCTGACCTTGACGAGTTTCTACTAAATCAATTGAGCAAGAACATGGATATCATTTGAGTATTAGAGAACAATCCATGTAAGTTTGGTTCTCTCTTAACATTTTTGGTACTTAGCTTTTGAATTAGATTTTGCAAATCTAATCTCTCTTGACATGTTTATTCTTCTATGTTCAAAATTTTTTCGCTTCTAAAGGAACTATAGTATGGAAGAGAGATACTCCAATATTGTACCAAATAAATGAGTTTATAGTAGAGCTAGGAGAAAACTTTGATAGTATTATGGATAATTAATTTGAGAAATTCAAGGTCAAGATGCAAAGTAAACTTAGGATACCTAGGAAACCAGTAGAAGATTATGAGTAGGATATATGTTTTATGATTGACTATGGGGTAGAAGCAAGGAGTTGGGTCTCAATTCAGTGGAAGTTCACAAATTGAGATCATCCTCTTTTTGAAATCGTTACCCATTTTAGTCTTAGAGACCCAATCCAAAATTTTAAAAATGGGCACCTGTTTTTGAAAAAATCAAGTACCTATTTTTTATTTTCAAAAAATAAGTACCCATTTTTGAAAATATAAAAAAAATTGTATTTTTTAGAAATGGGTATCCATTTTATACTTTTAAAAAATGGGTACCCGTTTCTAAAAATTTAAAATTTTATTTTCAAGGGGGATTTGATATGCCAATTTGACTTTTTCAAAATGGGTACCCATTCTTGAATTTCAAATAACAGGTGCCCATTTCTTATAACATTGGGTAGGATTTTTTTCTCCTACCTTAGATTTTGGTTCAGAATAGGCTTGGTGATGTTGGAAATCTAATTCAAAAAGAGTACTATCAAAGAGGGAGATTGTTGAAAAGAAGAAAGATTGTTGATAGAGAATGTTTTCAATCATTGTTTTTTCACTGATTTCAAACCTGTTACTTGATGGAATGACAATTGCTTATGAGATCCAAGTAAAATCACTTAGTTGATTGATGAAGAGGATTTAATCAACAAGATGTAAAAAAAGTACCTAAGGGAAAGGTTGAGTTATGGTTTTGAAATGAAGTGTAAGGATCAGTTAAGACAATGGTAAAATAATGTATTGATAGTTTACTTAAAGATACAGATGTTTTCCACACTTAGAAACACTAGAAGAATAAATTGTAACAAGGCTATTTGTAAAGCTTAACTTAAGTTCATTAGTGAGTTCCAATCAAGCTAGTTCAAGTTGAGAAAAGTTCTAGTTAGTGCCAAGAAAATGCAAAATCTAGTATGTGCTAAGTGATATAGGAGCTGAGCGTGTTCAGGTGTCGAGCATCAAAAAAACCTAGTGGATGCTGAGTGAATCCACAATAGCTGTCAAGCATCAGTAAAATATACTTGGTGCTGAGTAACATAGTACATACCAAACACTAGAATTTCAATAGTGTTGAGCTATTCCATTATTAGAAAAGTCAAAGATTTGCCAAATCTAAGCCGACTAGGTTATTACCTTGAATTTTGAGAAACCAGATGGAAGATAAGGATGATCAGTTAGAGGCACAAAATTTTAGTTAAACCATTTTAAGGCAAATTCTATAGGATTCTTCATGATGTTTGTAGAAGGAACAAGATATAGGTTAGATTCACTGAATCCTACCTAATTCATTCGAACTAAAATTAAAGGATAAAAGAATCGAGCAGGAAAGAGGGTTCTAGACTTCTATTTAAGGAGTCATAGGCCAAGAAGCTAGAGTTGCTAGTGTGCCAAATTGCAAAGTAGTTGAAGGGTGTCAAGGAGAAGGCATCAAGGAGAAGAAAGAACAAAGCATAGAGAATCTATTTGGATAAGTGGTCATATAGGAGATTGCACTAGTACATTGAGCATGGAGAGTTAAGGAGACAAAGCTTGAAAGGAGGAAAAGCTATCAGAGCTACAGAGACTAAAAGGCAGGCAATGTTATGAGCTAAAAAGTGATCTGAAAATATGCAAGTTAAGTTGTAACCTGTATCAAGTCAAAAGCCCTTGTTGTTACTCTCTAACAATTGTGTCAACTAGGGTAAAAATCTTATGGACTTAGGTTTGTTTAATAGCCATTTATAAATCTTTTAACAAGGTGGCAATCTAAGTGACTGTTCTAAATTCCTCTAACCAGGCCCACTTCTAACAAGGTGGTTAAATCTTTTAAGGAACTCACATTTAATAGTGTTTTGTAGCCTTTAATAGTGTAGGTCATTCATAGGGCATCACTTTAGAAGAGTGAGAATTGAGTAGCATGTTACTAGTAGTTTTTTCCCAAATTGGGTTTCCATGTAAATCATTGCATTATATGTTGATTCTTCATGTGGTTTTCTTGCATGTTGATTTTCAGTAACTTGCTAAGTGGGAAAGTTTAAGCTTGGATGAATGAATAGTTTGATAGGTTCACTTTACTTGATGAAAAAAAATATTAGGACATTTTGTACCTTGAATAATTGATTCATCCCCCCCGCTCCCCTCTCAGTTATTCTCAAGTATTTCTAATAGGTGAGACCAAGCCTATGTAATGACCTCTCAAGATTTGGCTAAAATGTTGAACTAACAAATTCAAGCCTTACCATAATTTATAGAGGATCTTCCTGATCAAATTTTTTTATGAAACAAAATCCCATTAGAGCTCTCACTGTCCTAGTTTTAGAAATATAAATTTTACAGTGCTATGATTTTATTTATTATTTTTGTGTTATTTTTTAATGAAAGGTGGTACCTAAATGTAAAATAGTGAAGTTCACTAAAACTTTAATAACTTTTTTATTTTATATCTTTTCTTAAATTAATTTATATGTCATCAATCTACATACAATATTTTGAGGTTAAAATTTTTTTTTTTGAAAAAATTAAAATTATCATCAAATTATGGTGTTTGTACATGAGAGTTTTAAAATTTACCTTTATAGCCAATTAATAATTAATAATAATAAAATTATTGAATAAAAAATTAAGTAAAAATATTGCCATCAGTCTTAGGTGTATTAGGTAACTCCCTTTAATAGAATTTATTAAAACTCATTTATTTGTGTCAAATTATGGTCTCCATACATGAGTGTGGTATGGTATTGAAATAAACATTTTGATAAAGTATTTTTTAAAGGTCCATACGAAAAACAAAATCTATCATATGGGTACACAAATAAATTATATATTCAAAAACTAGATTTTGAACAGTAAAATTTTTATTTTAAAAGTTTTTTGGTATTCAATATCCAAATACCTCAAATTTTGACATCAATTGACAAGAAATTTCAAAAGTAGGAAAAACATTTCCACTTTTTGCCCAAAAGTGAGACCCAACTTCTTGCACTTACCCAGTGGCAAGGTTTATATTCAAGTAGTTAGGCCTAGAGTGGTATGGGTTAAGCCTCTAGAATATGAGGTTAACATTGATGGCACTAAAGATATCATTGAATCTCTACTAGATGGGCCCATGGATCCTACGGAAATATATTTTGGCACTAATGAAGAGGCTAAGGCCCGAATTTAGCTTGAGATCAAGTTACCCCAAGCAGTGAGTAGAGGAAGGAAAATGATTGATAAAATAATGAAAAATACTAAGCAATCAATCTCTCCTCTCATGATTAATGACGGAAAAGAAGATGATATAGAAGATGAAAATAAAGAGGAGGATGCAAAGGAAGAAAAACATGAGGAAGAGGAGCCTTTGAAGAAGAAAGGGAAGGTTATAATAACCAAACTTGTCAAGTCTTCCCTTGCTATCTTTACAAGAAGATCTACCAAATCCAAGAGGAAATTGAAGTTGGGTGAAGAGGATGAAGCTAAATAGATTATCTTTTAGAGGTCTTTGCCTACCCTACAAGAAATATCGAAGAAGATGAAACAAGGAATGTGTATGAAATGTTTTAAGTCCCTTAATTATGAGACTAAGGGGGAAGAGGAGAAAAAGGAAATTGAGGATACCCTATGAAAAAATAATGTAAGTGGAAGTATTCACCTAATGAGCTAACAAAACAAGTTCCTGGTGTACTTTTGAAAGCAATCAAACTTCAATGGGATAATGCAATGAAAGTTTCTAAGGACATTAGTGAATAAACTTTGAGATAGCTTATGCCGAGTCCCAGTGAAATAGAGGTGAAGGAAACATTAAAATAAAATGAGAAGAAGCTCACACCCAAATTCAATACATGTCTAATATTGCTAAAGGACATTGAATCTATAGTGAAGTCTATTACTACCACACCAAAAAATATTTATGGGTTGCAAAAGCCTAGTGACTTTGTTGTACATTTTAATGAAAAAGATGGTGAAGAAGGTGATGAAGAAGAAGTAGAAATTAGAGATGATGAAATAGACAATGTTGATATTGATGATGAGGAAGAAGAGCAAGAAGTTGTTGGAGGAAATCTTATAGAAATTTAGAGTATTGAGGAAATAGATTGAGAAAGATTATTGTAGCAGTTATGACTTCCTTTCCGTACTCTTCGAGAAAAGCTTTAGTGCAATTAGGCTCAGAGAAGGCTTCACCGAGTTGGCTAAGGTAGAATCTACAACACCAAGCACACAAAAAATCTATGGAATTATTCTTCCAAGCATTTCAATAATTGAAGTGCCTAGAGCTTCATCTACCAAGCATCAAACTTGATTGAGAAACAACAAGGTATTCCTATTGTTAATGTTATTTCTACTATTAGTACATTTTGTGCTATTCAAACCTTTTCAACTATTATTTCCACCATGCTTAGTACAATGATAGTTGATATCTAGTCTCAACTGAGCACTAAAGTTTTGAATAAGGGTAAAGAAGAGGAAGAAATTGATCTAGATGAGGACATTGTTATTCCAAATTGGGATACCTCTAACCTCACTCTAGAAAAGATGGATACCATTGGAGAACTTTGGAAGAAAAGGGCTAATCAGAAGGATCTTAGAGAAGAGTTTAAAATAATTAATCATGTCCTTGAGGATATAAAGAGCAAATTTTGTTGATGCTCTAACTATTGAGGTTGATGGGAAACAACCTATTTTGGATCAGTTAGCTGAAATTGTCAACAAATAAAATGAAGAATTAAATTGACAAGAAATATTGCTGTAGAGAGCTTAGAGAAAATTTGAAAATAAATTTTTGAAAACAAGTAGCATAGAAAATTTTGATTGATCAAGTAGAGTTATCTACTATTCTTGCTACACTAGAAACATCAGTCAATAATGTTGTTTCACTATTTGTCAAATTGAGTAACACATATATCTTTACAAGGGAGATTAAGGATTTATTATCCAAGACATATGAGCATATGAAGACAAGTGCACATTAGCTATCATTTGATCCTATTTGTAGTTCTGCATACTTTACAATGATCAAATATCTGATAAATCTCCAAGAAGAATTATTGAGGGAAAAAGCTAGAATTAGGACCACATTTACAAAAAATTAGTGCATGATTCTTCCAAATGTGGATGTACTGCAAAATAACATTGCACGTGCAAAGACACTCATCCATGAAAATAACTTCTCCATAGATGACCACATGATGGAATTGTTAGAAGAGGTATAGGCAGCCTTACATGCAAGTAAGGTATTGCAAGAGAATTGGGACAAGACTATCTCAATGATTTTGAAGGTATACACTTATTTCTTTTCACATTTTGGTATTGACTTATAGATATTATACACCTTTAGAATTTACATCAAAAAGGGGGAGAAGAAGATTATATTTATAAACTATGGGAAAAGATATGTTTATTAATAATAAGAAGAAGAATATTATTAATAAAGTGAGAGAAGAAGATTATTTGTATAGAAAAGATTATCAGAGATATATGTATGGGGGAGTAGTAATGTGTAGATATATGTACAGCTAAGTAGTAAATATGTTTAAAAAAGAAATTTTGAAAAAAAAAGTAGAGTAATTAACTGAGCTACAATAGTAGTAAGTCAAAATTGTATTAAAGACACATAATATTGATAAAGGAAGTTTTTGATTTGTAATTTTGAGAATTTAGATTTTTGGTATGATAAGTGTTTTTGTCATTAATGCCAAAGGGGTAGATTATTGACATTTAAGGTCAATTTGTCTATTAGTGACTTAACACTTATTTAGTTGGTTTCATTTCTAACAAGCTCTATAGTTGTTACCGATCTTATCATTCATCTAGCAATGTTAACCATGTGTTTTAGTTGCAATTGAACTAAGTAGTCAGAATGCAATTTATGTCAAGCTTCATAGTGACTACCAAGCATCTGAGATAGTTTACTGTATAGCCTAAGTGTAGTAGAGTCTACTGAGCTATCTAGTATAAATGATGGAATTCTTAGTGTTAACCAAGCTCTATAGTGTTTACCAAGTTCTATAGTGTCTATTGAGCTCACAATATTAATGAAGTGAATCTAGTATTGACCGAGTCATGTAGTGTTAATCGAGCAATTGTGTATCTACAGAGCTTCTCAATGTTCACTGAGTCATACAATGTTGACTGAGTTCCTACTACTCAAAGTGATCAACATAGACTAAGCTTCAACATTATTCCAGTGCTAGAGTATGCTGAGCATTGATAGTGTTTTTGGAGTGTTAGAACATCATTGAGTTAACTTCTAAACTTGAGTTACAACAATGGATTGACTTTGTGAATTATGATGAATCTAGTATTATAGCCAAATCTAGAAGGTAATTAATTGGAATGATATATATATATATATATATTGTGTGTGTGTGTGTGTATAGTATAATATCAAAATTAGAAATTGAGTATGAGTATGTGAAGAAGTAAGAGAAGATTTGTGCGAATTGAAGAAGGCTATAAGAAGTATATGGTAAAGCAGAGACTTATATATCATAGTCAGGTGATCATTGCAATTTGAGGAATCTCATTTTGTAAATCAAAGCTACAGATTAGAGATCGGTGACTGATTCAATCTAATAGGTGCATCAGTCAAATCCTTTAACTAGGTGGACATAATAATCCTTTTCTAAATCTCCTAACAGAGTGCATACTTCATTTTATGTTTGTAAATCCTTTAACAAGGTGTACTTAATTTTCCATATTGCTCTTAATAGGGTACATCACCAGAAGTGGTAAATTATAAGCCTTTATAGCTCAACTTTATACTGTAGTACTAAAGCTTGTGGGCATCATCCCCATCTTAGTTTTACATTCTAATTGAAAGGTTTCTAGGTCATCATATCTTGTGTCGAAGTGTTATGAATGTTTTATTTCTTTGATTCTTTCATGCATGCAACTAAATTAGAATAATATATGAAGGATTAATTGGTGAAGTGAGTTAAAGTTTTATGGGTTCCTGATCCACTCATCCCCTCTAAGTACCTTATATTTCCAACAAGTTATGTATCATAACTTCAAAGAATCAATTATTTCTGCAGTAGGGTAGGCATTATTTAGATGGTTAACATAAATTATTCCATATAATGGACACTAGATTGGAGGCTTAGTATGTGATGAAAGGAGCTAATAAAGAAGACATTTCTGCACTGCACTACCTTTTTCTTTGAATTGAAGCATGTGAACCTTATTGTATTTCAAATTGAGACACTCTAAGAGTTGCAAAATGTAAAGAGAAGGTCTAAGTTTCAAGAAGAAAAGGATAGACTAAGTTAAGCTAGTTCTAGTGGCAATGCTCTCCCAAGATTATTGCTACTAATAGTGTAAACATCATTCCATAGTCATGTTTGAAAGTCATAAAGATCTTAAATCACATAAAATATTAAACCTAACATATAGGAAACATCAAACCTTTTCTATTTGAAATCCATAAACATCTTAAATCAAGTACAATTATAATCATAATATGTTTGCATCAACATACCTTTCCTACTCTACCAGTATTTTCCAAGAACTATGATTAAGTGCAACTCTTATTCTTCTATGGTAATGTACCAATTTAAATATTGATGTTGTTTAACTCATATTCTTATATAGAAATCTACTAATATATTTGTACTTTAAATTACAGTTAGCGATGGAAGGGTTCTATTGTGGGATTCATGTTATTGCTTTGTGTATATTTTTGCAAGTACATATGTTTTAAAATAATATGAATTCTAAAATTCCTAAGTAATGTTGTGTCTTTTTATTTCCATAAACTACACATATCTAATCACATTCACACTAGATGACATGGAAGTGTTTTAAAGAGGACTAGACTTGGATATTGTAATTGTGGGTAGAGAATTAGTGGGCTAGCTCTTGCACTTTCTCTCACTAGATCTTGTACTACAATAGCCTTTGGTCCCAACAGTGTGACTACTCTTGAGTGGATTGAAACTAGCTTGAGAACTATTGTCTCCCAATAAAACTTCTACACAAGTTCAGTCATAGTTAATTTTCTAAGAAATGGGAAGGAAGATTCACTCAGGGTAAAAAAGAGGTCACCAAATGATTATATCAATGTTACATTGAGTTTTGTATAGAAATTCTTTGGTAGTTTATTGGTTAAGAAAAAAATTGTTTCTTTTAATAATCTCATAGTTTTTCATCCTTAAAAGGTCCACGTCTTTACCTTTTGTTCAATTCTTGTTATAAATTTTCCTTAAAAATTTATGCTCATCTATGTTATTCTTAAAGTTCCAAAAATCTTTGATAACTTCTTGTATACCAATGTTTTTAACTACAAGGAGACATTAAAGCCTATTTTCTATGTGGAAATTCCTTGGATCGAGTTGAAGTTGTGTTGGCAAATATTTTGATTGGATCATATGGAATATGATCTACTATGAGAGAATAGATGGTTGGAGATCATCTGCAATACCTTAACATGGTGGAATTGAATACATTTTTGTATGACTTTCTTTCATGTTTGATATAGTGAGTTCATCTCTCATGTGTCTATTTAATATATGTAGTTTGACTTTGGTTTTCAAATAGAGAGAATATATGTTAGTGAAGATCTTCAAAAACAATCCATATCTCAAGTATGAATTATGACTATCTTCCAAGTTTAACATGGTGAGTTAATTTCTCACATATCTTTTTAATAAATTTAGTTTGATTTTGGTTTTTAAATAAAGAGAACATATGTAGTTGAAGATCTTAATATTATCTATAGTTGGTTATACACATGTATGAACTAACATCTTTATAAGATTACGATGTTTAAATCATTTAAAATTAATCTTTGTTCAAATCTTAACTCATAAGACACAAGAATAATTAGGTTTTCTTATTCTTTAATATGAAACCAATATTACCAAACTTTTCACTTGATATTCTTATTGTAGATAGAGAAGATCATGATATTTAGATATATTTACAATAGACTACAAAAATGAAAGACAACTAGTACACTAATACACTATTCCAAAACTAGTACACTATACCCCTACACATGATCCAACCATATTAACACTTTTTTTCCAACCCTACTTGAGGCAGGGACTCTTGGTGCATGTAGCTCTTGTTTAATAGAGTATTACATTTATAATCAAGGTATAAATTTTTACTACCAATTCAACTAAAAGGAGCTCCTAGATATACTAGTTGTCACACTAGATCATAACCATTGATTAGTAACGATAACATAGAAACCTTTCCATCAAGGATATAAATTTGATTCTAGATTAGGTTAGAGAAGGTATACAAGATTGAGAAACAAAAAAGGAGAGAATTTTAAAGAGGAAAGAAAAGAGTATACTCAAGAAACTCATAATGAAGAGGTGACATATTAAATTGAAGTGGAGGAAACCTCATAAAAGATGGAGAATAGAACTACTAAAGATGATAACTTTGAAGTGGAAGATGCTAAGGAGACTGAAGATGAGGAACATGACTCTCCAGAGGCTCATATCGAGGTTGACCTAAGGATTCATCAAGAGGACCCATTTCCTAATATGTCAACAAATAAGAAAAGTTAAGAAATTATGAATTATATATATCCTCTATAAAGAATATGTAGATAATGTCGAGGACTTTGTTGCCAATATCATGGAGCTTTAGAACAAAGTTGACATCCTCAACAAAAAAAGAGAGAGTTCTATGATAGCTTTTGAGCATGGTATGGTGGGTTCTTCCATTTGCAAGATTCAAAAGGAAATGATAAGGAAGGTCATGTTTGATACCATCATAGGTAAAAGAAAACTCAAGAAGAGTAGTATAGTTAAGGATGACAATTGTGTAGACGTGAAGAGCCCTAATGATTTCACTAACTAGATGAAAGACCTCAAGTTCATAGTTCAAGATTGAGAAATGTTAAGAAGGCCTAGTGGCTCTTCCCCTCTTTGGTTTTTTGACATTGGTTTTTGCCTCTTTATCAATACTTATGTGTTTTTCCTGCTTAGGCTTGGTTGATGTGATCTCGCTTGTACTTTTGAGTCTAAATAACCTTAAAAATTATATGTATTTTGTTGATCCCTACTCCTATTGGGGTTGGAAGACTTATTCATGCTTTTGTAGTTACTCTAGTTTGAGTAATGTTATTTGGAATGATATTGTTCCACACTCTTCCAACTTTTGATACAATTTTGTTAACTTTGAGCTTGTAGGACTCTTGTTGTTTGAGTTTGAGTTTTTCTTTTCTATTGCTTGGCTATAATGGCACAAAAGAGTAAAATTTGAGATGTCATGTTGTTCCATAGATTCAAAACTCTTTTCTTACATTGTTTAATCAGAAACATAGGACACAAATAAAATTTAAAAAAAAATAAATACCAAAATGTCAAAAAATATTTATCATTTCAATCATCATTTGATGTAACGGCTTAAACATCACACACTAAGCTTAATTCCTGAACCAAAAGTGTTAAATAGTCAAAGTGAACCTTCTTTTTTCCAAACTTAATTCTTCCCTTAATATGTGATTTTTAAAGGCGACCTCATTTAATAATAATAACTATCTTTATTATATATATTTTTAAGAATCGTCCAAGACACTAAATTATTGTTTTATCTTTCCAATTAAGACATTTATTAGAAGAAAGTTATGCTTGAATAAATTAATTACCTGCTTGAGAGGGGTAGCACTCTTCGGCTGTCATCAAGTGGCAATGTTGACTCATAACATTGTGAATGCTTCAATCTCAAAATTAAAGCACCGTAGTGGGTGAAAAAACATAGATAAGTGTTCCGAAAAAGAATTCTACATAAGCATTATAACGAATTTTTGCATGTCATAGATGTAGAAAAGCGAAAGAACGGGTCATTAAATTTCCTAAACATCTATCAGCTTAGGTAGCCGTGACGGTATCAACGTGTATACTTTTATGTCTTAATAGATTATTAAATTGAAACTATTAATCACATGGTAGAGCGAGTCAGTCAGACAATGTGTACATGATTCGATGAATGGCAATGTCAGCTGACTCCCCGCTATAAATACTAAATTCCCACGCCCAATTGACTAATTCGTGTCTAGCCACTATTGTTTCAAAAATTATTGAGAAATAAAATGCTTTTGCTCATATAAATTAATAAATTTCACCTCCCATTCAATCAATTTAAACTATAAAATACCAGCTTTGGGGATGCTCAATCATATCAATCTTTGTTTTCCCATTGCTCATTCTGTCCAACATTTAGTTAGACAATTATAAAAATAGAAAATTTACAAGTCATTATATCAATTTCCTTCCATCCTTTCCTAATAGTTTGCATGAAGTTTACGGCGAGAATTATAAATTTTTTAGATATTCATCACATTATTCTTGAAATGAATGAACTCTTTATTTATAAGAAAAAAACAATAATTATTCTTGATAAGTAAGAGATAATTTCCATAGCAAGTCAATGAGTTTATTCTCATGAGAGATAGATTCATGTTGAATCACTACTCATGAAACATGGGTCAATGAGTTTGACTCAAAAATCACACAGTTAAATCCTGATAGCAATATCACAATACTTATTCTTATTGAGCATGACTTTTATATAGATTTTGACCAAAGCAAGTTCAACCCTAGAAGAAATCCATAGTTAAGCATGTTTGAGTTGGACCAATTCTTGGATGGGTGACCTCCTAGGAAGTTTTGGTGCTTCACTTCTATGAGCACTACCTAGATCCAATGCATGCTAAGTGTTCATATCATTCTCATGAGAGATAGGTTCATGTGAGTTTGACTCAAAATTCTATTTAATTGAATCTTGATAGCAATATAACAAACTAACTTACTATAGAAAACATGTCCTATTTATAAAAAAATGTGATAGTTTTCTTTTGACTAGAACTAGGAGGTAATATTGAGACAAAGTTGCATGAGAGAGTTTAAACATTTACATAATGTGAGGTATCATTGAGATTGATTACCATTACACAACTTTACACACCAAGAAACCCCTAAACATTTTAAAAGAAAATCCTTAAGCATGGTATGATGCTCACACAGTACACTAGAGAATTCATTTTTTTTCTTTCCAATAAGGTACCTTCCCCAAAAACTTTTATAAGAAAATCCTTAAGCTTGGTATGATGCTCACATAGTAGACTAAAGAGTTCATTATTATTTTTCCTTTTCAATGAGGTACCTTCATCCATAATCTACATAAGAGATCAACTAGAAGTTGTTCTATAGCCAAGTCCAATGAGGAGTTCATTTTCCTCCCAACCATAGGCCAATAGCCCACAACTAAGCTAGGGAAAGAATACATTGTCTAGGATATGCAATTAATGTACCATATTTACATATCAACAACTATAGAAATGCATTGTGTACAATATTATAGCACAAGAACCAAAGGGAGCTCTATCACAAAGGTTCTCCTTAGAATCACCAAAGGGAGCAAGAAGGAAAATGTAAGTAGGAGGAAGAAGGACAATATAAGAATGACCATATAAGGAGGAAGAAGAACCAAAGGGAGTTCTATCATGTATCCCTTTATAGATGAACAAAAATTAAATACATCTTCAAAAAATATTGTTTCACTAGCATGAGCTCCCAACAATAAAATTACCACACAACAAAACACCATAGCATTATAACTCCCAATGGCCATATGGTTACTCATACAGAACAAAAAATATTCCTAGAATACCATAAGGGTCCATATATGAAACATGAAATAACCCCATCTATGTATATATGGCTACTCATACCCATCACAATATTCTTCCATAGTGTAACATGTGGGTATGCATATAAAACACATCCAATATTTCTTCAAACTCCTTTAAACCCAACAATTTTAGTAGGCTCCTAATTATGGGAGTACACTATAAGATAAATCCTCAACTAATAACACATAATTGCATACCCATGAAAACCAACAAGTATTTACCAAAATTATCACAATATTACCATAAATATCTTTGCACATAACCACACAACATGATAAAAATGAGAAAGGCATATGAAAAAAAACCAACACAGTGACAACAATACCGCTAACATTGGTACAGGTCAATAACATAAATATTAGAAAAGTGAATATACATAGATGGATATGACCAAAAGAGTGGAGAAGGACTTAAAGGCAGGTTTTTTTTCTAATATACATAGATGGATACGACCAAAAGAGTGGAGAAGGACACAAAGGCAAGGTTTCAAGTTTTGTAGATTTAAGGAGAGGATATTATGAAGATGAAGATTATGAAGATCATAATTGTTCCTTAGGCTTTCTAGTTGTTATGTTTATGATCAATACAAATGTAATAACACTTCATATATTGTATGTTCTTTGTAGAGGAAGAAATCTCTCTCTTATTAATATTATGGATGAGACATGGAGAGACATGCCATTTCATGGGACATGTCTATTAATTAACATATACTCTTTTAATTAATATAATAATGCACACACACATTATATGTGTGTGTGTCTATATATGTACATATATGTATATATATGTACATACATATGTATATATATGTACATACATTTATGTATGTATGTATATATACATACATACATACATATATGTATGTACATACATACACATATGTATGTACATATGTATTAACATATATGTATATACATATGTATATGTATGTACATGCATTTATGTATGTATGTATATACATACATACATACATATATGTATGTACATACATACACATATGTATGTACATATATATATATATATATGTGTGTGTGTGTGTGTGTGTGTGTGTGTACATATACGTATATGTACATACATATACACATATGTATGTACATACATATATGTATGTACATACATATATGTATGTACATACATATATGTATGTACATACATATATGTATGTACATACATATATGTATGTACATATATATATGTATGTATACACACACATACATACATATATATATGTATGTATGTGTGTGTGTGTATATATATATATATATAGACACACACAATCACACACATATATGTATATATATAATAATATATATAAGTATATACATATATTTTTTCACATATGTTTATATTTATACACACACAAAATATTATTATCTTATAGGTTTATGCAACTGGAGCTACCAAATCTGAACACCTACAACCTCATCTACACTGGTGGTCTAGAGTGCTCTATCTATGGAGTGTGATTTTCCTTTGGTGGTATGAAATTTTGGTTTATGACATCTAGATCTCTAGTAGGGATTTCCTAGTCTCTAGCTTTTGGCCTTCTCCTTGGCATGAGTGTTTCTTCTTGCAATTGTGTATTTCTTCACTTGGGGTGGTTGTTGTTCTATTAGGTTTTCCATCTTTTCTATGTCAACCATAGTGGTTTTATTCTTGTTATTCCCTATTCATAATATTGCTTCTCTTGCAGTTGTGTAGTTCTTCACTTGGGGTGGTTGTCGGTCTCTTAGGTTTTCCATCTTTTCTATGTCAACCATAGTGGTTTTACTGTTGTTATTCTCTGGTTATATTGTGGTAAGGTGTGATTGGTTTTTAAAATTATTTTAATTCTTGTTTTTGTTTTGTGCTTTTCCTATCTCTTGGAGGCCTTGGAAAGTCGATGAGATACTAGTTAAGGGCTCTTGTTTTTGTGCCCATGTTCTTGTTTTGTGCTATATATTCTTATTATTTATTTCCTTATTTCTCTATCATTTACGGATGGTGATTGACACTAATAGTTTGTTTTATTATGATCCTTCTATCTTATAGATCATTTTCTTGTTTTACTCTTTATTTTGTGGTGTTTTATGTTCTACTCTAGGGGTATTTTTAAGATAATTGAAAGAGATGAATCACTTATAAATAATTATCCTCTAGATCTTGAAAATACTTTTCACCAAATCAAACACTTTAAAATTTCACCTCATTAAATTGAGAACCAAATTTAGCATCATGACTTAAACTAATATAAACTTTGCATCAAACTATCAACTTAAGATACCTAGTATCAAAGTAAACTTTCAGCTAATGCCAAATTGCAAAAATAAAAAATAAACAAGTAACATCTCACACTCTATGGGTCTATTTTTTTAGAAGAATTTAGAGTATTCATTATCAAGAGAAACCATGAAATCTCAGGTAAAATTATGGGTGGGAGCCTAAGATTTATGGAGATGAATACCTATGAATGGAATAATGAGAAGAAGGTGTGGAAAATATTGAAGGAAGAAAAAATTACAAGATGCATGTGTCAGTGCAAAGCATAACAGAACCTTTGTGGATAGTTGGAACAATGGGAGTATCATTTTTCATGGTAGAACTATAAAGTTAACTTTGGAATTCATTAAGAAGGTTATGGGCCACCAAAATAATGGTAAGAATGTATTTAGAGATGTAAAATTTTCTAAAAGTGTTGTTAAATATTTTGAAAGAACCAAAAATAAAGTCTAAGCTTGTGAAAAGGAAAGCAAGATTTTACAAGATGGAACAAACAATACTCAAATAGAGAAATGTTTTGAAATATTTCATAACTTTTCATAGTAGATTTAGTAGAGTTGAGTATTTCTATTTTGTGATCTTAAACAATTTTAGATAGAAGATAAAAAATTATTTCATATTTTATATTCATAACTCTTTGATTAATAGCCTTAAGAATCCTAGTGAGGATCCCTTCAAACCTATCTAGCATGAAGATTTGATTTTTCTCCTTTCCAATTACTATGATAAGTACAATTGTAAATTGATGGGGGTGTAAATAGGATAAACAAAATACTAAAAGTGGGGGGAGGGGTAAATAAGAATCTTAAAAACTTTTCACCAAGTCATTCAAATTTATCAATAAAATTGTGCATGTAAACTTGTTGTGACATGTAAATCTAATCTATCACATGCTTGAAAATAAACACATAACACAATAATTTTTACCAAGAAACCCTCCTAGGTTAAGGTAAAACTAGGATGGGGATGACAGCCACAAATATTCACTACTACAATAATAAAGTTATCCTAATGGTTACAATGTTTGATCATAAGATATGATCTACCCTATGAGGGGTTTTCCCTGTTAAAATATTAATAGACTATTAGGTTTCACCTTGTTAGCTGATTTGACACTAAAAATAAGTTAAGGACTGTATTAGGAGATTTACAAAGATTTGTTAAGAGCACTCTTTAATTAAGAGATTTACCCTGATTATAGTTTGATAGAACTGATTTAGTAACTAACTCTCCATTTTCTCTATAAGTTGATTTTGAATCTTCTCCTTGATAACTATTCCTCTCCTCTAATTTGATAATACATGTCTTCCCTTTTCACTTCAGTGCCATGAATAGGTCACTTGCTCTGTTAAGTGATCACAAAACCCTTCACTTACTTTTTGATATATTCCCAATCCCTTATTGTATAATGCTCCATGTTCGCACATATACTCTTCTCATCTTCCTCTCATCTACAATAATGCTCTCAACCCTCCTGGTATTGATCTAGGTTAGGATCATGTCCATTTAAAGAGTTTCATAAAAAGTTTTCCAGATGATCCCATATTTTGCCTTTTCATATGAACGTTCACACACAACATAGGGATCTATGATTCACATTGTGTAAATTTTTTGTAACAATGTCCACAAAATTTATATGATGCTTTGAAGTTAGCTTGATAATTAGTTTTCCTCAAAATTGGTTCCATTCATAATTTTTATGTATATTGTGTGTTGCTTGACCTTTACTATTTCCTGATGTTTGACATTATTGTTGCTCGAACTACATTGTACTCTTCTAATGCTCAACATGTATTGCACTTGGCACAAAGTATGTAACTTAGCACTTGTATACTTGGAACTTACTAGGTCATTATTAAGCTTGACTCGTGTAGAAAATACTCAGTGACCATAACTTACTCAAATCCTATAGAGTAGCTTGGTCTATACTAGTTTATGCATATGACTCAGCCTTTATAGAGTAGCTCAGTCACAATGATGACCATTTGACTCTACCTTGTAAATGACTAAGTGTTTGATTTAATAGACAACAATGGTTAGAGATACCAACAATCTCCCACTTTGACATTAGTGTAAAGAATACTTTGTCACATTTACATCTTTGCAACACAATCCGATAATGAGCTCACCCCTTAAGTCTTATGACTTATGTCATTGAATAATGAATAAAAAATGTAAAAATGAATAAAAAATATATTACACATTTATTTGGCATCTCATTTTCCCCTTGACATTTCATTTCCCTCTTTTTTCTAACACTAAATGTCATAGTTGCTAGGGTTGAATGGGTGGAAGGAATCCATAATTTTTAATGGTTTCCTTGTGAACTCTAGTAATCATGGATACTGCATGATCCCATGTGGTTTTTGTTGCCTCCAAAATTATAATTTGTAACTGTAATCTTGTAGCTAAGTCAATTAAAATATTATACAATAAAAGATTACAATCTTCTATGATAAGATCATGGGTTATTTTCACTTCTCTCTACATGACCTCAAAATTAGGTATCATCACTACCTAAATAGAGATAAATTTAGATCTCATATTGTTGTCAACTACTTGAAACTTAGCCAATGTACCCTAAGAATTTATTAGATTATTGTAGTGATCAATGCTTGATCCTACTGACTCAGAAATAATGTTTATGGATCTCTTCATTTCACCCTAAATTTTATTTATTTGTGCCTAAATGTTATTGGTAAATCTTGTCACATCTAGTAAAATTGTGTACAAATGTTGTACCTTTTATATGTGTTCTAAAAAAACGTGTCCTCTCTCTTATAGTTGCACTTTCAACATAACAATGGTTATGGAAACTTTCTCCACAACCTTAGTTTCAAATCTTCTTTTTGACTAGTCTATTAGCTTCTCATTTGACTCCATACTAAAAAAAAATTCTTGATCAAATATATTTACAAGCTAGTTTATGATTGGTGCATCTTCATCAAAATTTTAAAATACAAAAGAATCAAGAAAAGTATGTTTTACGTCATGTAGTACATGTTTCCACTTTAACTCTCTCCTTATCTCTTCCTACCATTTCTTTCTTGTGAAAACTTCTTCCAAAAAAAATATTTTCTCCAAGGTGATATGTTCTAGGTCAAGTTGTGGCATCTAAATTATTTCATCCAGACTAACCTCAATCTCTGGTGAAACATCATTTATTGATTTCCTATTTCTGCTTGGTGAAGAAGTGTTGTGACTCCACACTACTTTAAGAGTTGGTGAAGGGATTTCACCACTCAGTGTACTTGTGCATTTGAGTTTGAGAAAACAATAGTTGTACTCGATTCAGCTATATTTCATTCTTTCCCTTACTCAATATGAGTTTTTAAAACAATCTTATTATTTGCACTTGTATATTTTTCTTCACCAACTTCCTCTGTAATTATGAACCTTGACTTCTCTACCTTTGGAGTGTTAGTTTTGTCAGCATGTAAGCGAGACATGCTACCTTGGGGACTCAGTACACCTAAGGTTTCTCCAGTTCTATAATCATCTTCAATGATTACAATGTTTGTCTCTTTCTTTGTTGATAGCCCAAAAATGCTTTTCCATGGTAACTATATATGATGTGCTATAGTTTCTTCTTTATTTTTCTTTATCAAAAATACTTTGTACTTTGGAACAATTCTTTTCTTGTACTTCTCTAAAAATGTGGTATGTGTATCTTGTGATGGATCAAGCCTAACTTTGATGAATCTGTTTGTTCTTATCTTTTTCTCTACTATGTTTGCATGTTGCCATCTCCTCTCTAGTTCATCATAAAGATCTTTGGGAATCCTCATTTCTGTTTCACTAGGAGCTAGCATATGATAGAAATCATGTCCACCACAACCTCTTCAACTTTTTTTTATCTTCAATATCTAGTGTATAATACTTTACAAATCTAAATCTAGATAAACCTATAGATCTTCTTAGGTTTTTCACATACCTCTTCAATAGACCTTGTCTTACTAATGCATGGTCCTCTATAAAATCTCCTTCTTTTTCTTTTGGGGACACTGGAATTTGTAGTCTCTACTAACTTTTGCATTGCAAACTACTCGACACTAGCAATTTCCCTAGTCCTTTGATTGTTTGGTGGTAGAGGAGAGAGGGGTGTCACTGTTGGCTTCTTCTTTGATTCTTGAGCCTTCTTGCTTAGTGGAATGGAAAAAACTAGGGCTTTACCCTTGTCACCTTCTTCTTCTTTCTCTTCGTCATCACCATTGTCTTTTTCTTCATCTTCACCAAGACCTTATTTTATCTATAATTGTTATTTTCCCTTGTCTAAGGTGCTTACTTTAGCTTCTAAATCTTCTATCATTCTCTTCCTCTTCTTCTCCTCAGAATAAATATTTATATTTATAGTTGTTCTTCCTTTGTATTCCTCATATTTACCAAAATGTTTAGCCTCAGCGTCTATCTCCTCTTTCAGTAGTGCCTCAATATTTGCACTCACTATATCACTATTTATTTCATATTCAAAATTTTGTAACTAAGCCTTCCTTAGCTTTACTACCTATAAAAAATTGTTGTCCATATCCACAAGAAAAAATGTCACTATAATATTTTGTGACCAACTCTTCAGATATCCTCATCCTCCTTTATATCCTATCTTTAAATTATTCAAAATAAGCATCCATTATATTCTCAAAATTTTCTCCCAATTGAGTAATGTACTCATTAATTTGTCTTTTCACTGGCTTGTCTTGCTCCCATCCAAAATCACTAATACCAAGAAAATACTTCTAGATATAAAATAAACTACAAACAATGAGGGATCCAAACTTACACATTGAATTCTTCACTTTTCTTATGGATGATGGATTCTCTACAAGTCGTAGCCTTTGTAGCTTAGTAAGATCATGCTCATGATCTTTCATTACTATCTTCCATGCTTGATCCACAACCATACAAGGCACACTATTCAATCTACTTGATTGATAGAATTTGTGAGCTATAAATCTCACTAAAAATTCAATTAGTGGATTAGATATGTTTGTAAGGGATGGACAATGTCCATTCACCTCAACTCCTATGTTTACCTCAATTTCTTCATAGCTCGAACATCACATTATTTTCTTCATTTCTAGGGTTAGATAGCCTATAACTATATCTATCATTTTCTTTTTGATCTCCATGGGTCCATCTTGTAACCATTACTTCATATCATGAATTCTTCTCTAAACAACTTTAATCCATTTGACTTTCAAATTTGTTAGGAATTCTAGGGCATGAGTTAGCCCTTTCCTTTCAACAACTTTGAATTCATCCTTCAAAATTAATTCATTACATAGCTTCTCGTAAGCTTCTTTGATCTCATAGTCTCCTACTTCTCCAAATATATAAATATAATAGCTTCTGACGTCATGGAATACAATGACTTTAGGTGGTATCGAAGATAGGTCACCCATTGAGTCTCCTTTCTATTATAAACTAGACTTGTCATTGCACCAAAATGTCAACATGTTAATGCCCGATACAGCCACTAGACATATAGAACATAGGAGGTTGTTAAGACATGTCATGAACCCTAAAGGGAAATGTTGGTGGTTAGTCCAACAATCCCCACCTCAGTGTTACTAGAGGAGATTCAAACTTGTGACCAAGCTCTGATACCACTTGTTACAAACTAAAGTTGTTGTTGCACCGAAAGATAAACCTATTAATGCCCGATGCAAGCACTACACCTATATAACATAGAACACACTTAATCCATGTCATGAATCCTAAATTGGAATGTTGATGATTAGTCCAACACTTTGATTGCAATTTCTGAAATAGCATGAAATTTTGGTGGAGGACAAGTGTCACTCTTTACTAGTTTAATTATACTAACCTCTTGACTCATTCCAGTGGTTGATGAAGCAGTTATGTTCATAGTTAGGATTTGAAGTTATTTCTTCTCTAGATACTCAACATAGTTTACATCTTCACTCATTCAAGCTTCTTCATCCAAATCGCTGTGTGCTCTCATAAATATATATGCAAGGTATGTGATAATGTCTTCAAAATTTAATATATACCTTGTTTTGATCGATTTATGGTCTCCATTAATTTTGTGTACTTTGGTGATTGGAATACATCTATCTCATTCAATATTGATGCCTTTTAACTAGGTCTTTACTTTATAGCTTGGTCTCTTCAATATCACTCGGTCTCTATTATTCCTCTACTGAAGTGCTCAGTCTATGTTGCAATGCTCGATCAACATAGAGAAGTTTATTGACACATGGTAACCTTTCCCAAATTTGTTCTCATGCATGTTCACATATGTAGATATGATCTTTTGGTACTTTTCATGTAAGAAAAGTTAGGAATAAGGTGTCTCAATCTTGGATAATTCCTATTCTTATTATTTGTTTTCTCAATGTATTTTTTGCAAATAATTTAATGAAGTGTGAGTGTACATGTTTAATTGGCATGTTGATGTGTCACTCCACTTGCATTTGTTGGAATCTTGAATTGTGTGTAAGGAAATCATGACTCAAATTATTATGATGGATTCTTATGATGCGTAAGAGCTATCTTTGGAAGATTTAATTATGTGTTAGGAAATTATGACTGAAATGGTTATGATAGATTCTTATGATGCGTAAGAGCAATCTTCCGAAGATTTAATTGTGTTTAAGGAGATCATGACTGAAATAGTTATGATGGATTCCTATAATGCATAAGAGCTATCTTTGGAAGTTTCCATAAAAATGGAAAGCACACTATATAAGCATTTTTAGGGTTTTTAGATTAAAAAAAGTGTGAATAGTGTATTCTTGGTAGCTACTGGATAAGTCTTTTGTGTCTTGAAAGAGCTTTCACAACAAGTGTATTGTATCCGTTGAGTTGAAGATAATACACTATGCAGGTTTTGGAGGGGTAGGGTTGTTTTACTAAAAGGTTTTTCCCACCAGCATATCTTTGTGTTTATGTGTTATTATGTCTCTATCTATTTTTGTATCCATGGTTAACTGCAATATTATTGTTTACATAATATTAAATCTATAATTGTAAGGATTTAATAAGAATTTGCGCAATACTTTCCTTAAGAGATTAGTCTAGGAAGTTGTTTCTGCACCTAAGTTTCCTTACAAGTGGTATTAGAGCTTGATCATCTTTTGATCTTAGTTGTTGGGTAGGGCTTTCTGATCTAATCTCAAGTTGAGTGGGAGTTTTGAGCATTCTAAATCTTATTTGTAGATTTAGATGGCTAGTTCATCATATGAAAAAATGGAGGTGGAGAAATTTAATGCAATAATTTTTGAAACTCAGAGATGGAAGACTTTCTTGAAGATTGTGATCCATGGGAAGTGATTTCACTTGATGTGAGACCCACAAAAATATATCAAATAGATTGGGATTTCAAGGATTAGAAAGCTAAGGGTGTCATTACACTCTATCTAGCTGATTTAGTTCTCCTGAGTGTTCTTGATGAGAAGATGACAAATAGTTTGTGGACATGGCTTGGGTTTGTGTGTTAGGCCAAATTTCCAGTGAAAAAGTTGTTCCTGAGGAAGAATTTGTATTCTCTAAGAATGGAGGAAGGAGAATCCATTATAGATCATCTAAATTCTTTTAATTTACTAATTGCATAGTTGACATCATCTGGTGTCAAGATAGAGGAGGAGGATCAATGTATGACCCTGTTATGTTCCTTGCTAGATTCATGGGACCATCTTGTGATGGCTCTCGGAAGCACTTTAGTCACTTTCAAAATGAATGATGTGGTATCTTCGCTGTTATCTAAGGAGACATGGAGAAAGTCATCAAATTTAGCTAAGGAAGCTCTTACTATTAGTGATAGATCCAACAAAAAAGGCAAGAAAAATGATGAGTATAGAAAGAGTAGATCCAAATCTTGTGGAAAATCAAAGACTCTTGGAAAGTCTAAGGCAAAATGTTGAAACTGTAATAAGACTAGGCACTTTTGTAAAGATTGTAAAGAGACAAAGAAGAAGATGAAGGCCTCAAATTTAGGTTTAGAAAATTCTCAAGAAGATGGTGATGCTTTTTTTCTAGCCTTGGTAGTGCAGACATCTAATAAAGTGTGGTTAATAAACTCTAGTGCTTCTTTCCACATGACCTCTCATCGAAGCTAGTTCTCAAAGTATGAAGTTTATGATGGTGGAAAGGTGTATTTGGTTGATGATTCTCACCTAAAGATAGTTGGATGAGGATGGGCCACTATTAGACTCTCTGATGGATGAGTAAAGGAACAAGGTAATACACATTCCTAGTTTGGTATGAAACCTATTATCTATAAGTATGATGAATGAATTAGGTGTGCAACTTGTTTTTTCTAAAGATGGATGTAAGCTGATGAGAGGAGATATGGTGCTTGCTAAGGGTAATAGGAGAGGTACTTTGTTTCATCCTAATGCATACATTTCTTATTTCCATAGTTCTTCTGTTTGAAAAAAGAGAGAAACTATCACTTCATCCCCTCCATCAAAATGAGTAGTAAAGAAGATTGTGGTTATTGGAACCGATGGAAGTGCAACATCTATACCTAAGGGTCCAAACACATTTTAAGGAAAGCTTCCTGCAGAATATGAGATTTGGCCACATTGTTGAGAAGGGTCCCAGAACCCTTAAAGAAAAGAACATCATTGAGGGATTAAATTATTGTAATCTTGAGTTTGACTTCTACAAACATTGTGTCTATGGTGAACAAAATCATGTTCAATTTTACTCTATTTATCACAAATATTTTGATGTTTTGGATCTTATTCATTCCAATGTATTTGGTCATGTAAAAGTTCCTTCAATCTCCAAGTCTATATTTTTTGTATCTTTCATGGATGATTATAGTAGAAGGACATGGATTTATTTCCTAAAAAGTAAGACACAAGTCATTAGTTAGTTCAAGGAATTTAAATCTCTTGTAGATAATCTAACTACTAAGAAGATTAAGCGTGTGAGAACTAGCAATGGTGGTGAGTTTTTCTCAATAGATTTTGAATAGTTTTATAAAGAACAAGGTATCGAGAAGCATAAGATAAATCCTTATACCCCACAAAAAAATGGAGTTGTAAAAAGAATGAATAGGACACTAATGGAGAAGGCTAGGAGTATGCTTAGTGGAGCTAGTCTTAAAAAAAAGTTTTGGGCTGAAGCTATGGCCATTGCTTTCTATTTGCTTAATAGATCTCCTACATCAGATCTTGTTGGTAAGACACCCATAGAGGTGTGGTCTTGTAAGAAGCCTTCAATTAGACATTTCATTTTTTTGGTTGTGAAGCTTATGAACATGTTCCAAAGGAAAAAAAATCTAAGTTGGAAAACAAAGTTGTCAAATGTATTTTCATCAGATACGGTGTTGGTTTCAAAGGATACAAGCTTTGGGACCCTGTGACTAGTAAGGTTTTGTATAGAAAAAAAATTATTTTTAGAGAGCTAATATCTTCTCCTATTGTGCTACAACTAGATGAAAAAGAAAATAAGGAAGATATTGTTCAGTTGTATCCTATCCATGAGAAGACTAAACAGAAAGATGATGTTGGATCTAATGATGAGGAGAGCTCTAGTAGCTCTAATAGTTTAGAAGAAGAGGAAGAATAACCTCAACCTCACCCCTTGAGGAGATCCACAAGAGTAAGAAAGAAGCCAAAAATGTTTTGTTATTATATGTTAGATTCTAGTTTTTCCTTTTCTTTGATTACTAACACTGATGAGCCTAGATCTATGAAAGAGGCTTTGGATATCAAAGATGCAGGTTCCTGGATTGAGGCCATGGATGATGAGATGGCTTCATTAGATTAAAAAAAAAAACTTGGGACCTTGTACCTTTTCTTAAAGGATGGAAACCTATTGGTAGCAAATGGGTTCTCAAGAATAAATTATGTGTAGATGGCAATGTTGAAAGGTACAAAGCTAGATTGGCTGCAAATAGGTACTCGTAGGTAGAGGGAATAGATTATGGTGAAATATTCTCTCCTATTGGAAAGTTGAAATCCATTAGATTTTTTGTTATCTCTTATTGCATCATATGATTTAGAGATAGAACAGATTGATGTGAAGAAAACTTTGCTTCATGGTGATTTGGAGAAAGAGATTTATATGTCACAGCCTAAGCACTACATTGTTAAAGGTAAAGAATCGTTGGCTTATAGATTAATGAAGTGTTTGTATGGTTTGAAACAATCTCCTAGGATGTGGTACCTTAAGTTTGATGCCTTTGTGTTGTCAATTGGATTTGTAAGATCAAAATCATATCATTGTATTTACTTTAGAGTTGAAAATGATCACCTTCTTATTGTTGCATTATATGTTGATGATGTGTTGCTATTTGGGAAGGGTAAGGGTATGATTTTTTATTTTAAATCTCAATCGTCAACATAGTTTGAGATGAAAGATCTTGGGGTATAAAAGTACATCTTGGGTATAAAAATTAGTAGAGATAGGTCTGATAGAAAACTTTGGTTGAGTCAGAGTAAGTATGTGAAGTCTGTGTTGGATAGGTTTAGCATGATTGATTGTAGACCATTGTGTGTGTTCCTGTTTGTATGGGAATAAATTTATCTATAGATGATTGTCCAAAATCTCCTACTGAGGTGGAGGACATGAGTGGAGTGCCTTATGCTAGTGCAGTTGGTAGTCTTATATATGCTATGGTCTATACTAGACTAGACATTGCCCGAGCAATGGGAATTCTGAACCAATTTAAGGCTAATCCTAGATGGGTACATTGGGATGCAGTTAAGTGAGTATTGAAATATTTGAGGGGTACATCAGATTACTCTATTTTTTATCATGTTACCTCTTATACAGCTGTGCACTTAGTTTGTGTTTGTGGGTTTGTGGATTCAGATTGGGTAGGTGATATTGATAGTAGAAGATCCACCAGTTCTTATGTGTTCACTATGTTTTGTGGTGCCATCAGTTGGATGAGTAAGCAAAAACTTTTGGTTGCTTTGTCCACTACAAAAGCTGAGGACATGGCAACTGCTCATGCTTGTAAGGAATCCATTTGGCTTAGGAGATTGCATTCTGATATTGGTGTTGATTTAGGACATATTACTATTTGTTACAATACTTAGAGTGCTATTTACCTTGCAAAGAATCCAACTTTTTGTGCCAGAACAAAGCACATTGATGTGCAATTTCACTTTGCGAGAGATATGGTAGAAGATGGAAAGGTAAATTTCAAAAGGGTAGATACTATAAAGAATGTTATAAATGCATTGATGAAACCAGTGGGAATAGAGAAGTTCAAATGATGTTTAGAGTTTATTGGCCTTTCGACCTATAGCAGTTGGTTCCTATTATGTTCTAGTTGCTCTTACAAGGTGTTTGATAAGTGGGAGAATGTTGGGAATAAGGTGTCTCAACCTTGGATAATTCCTATTCTTATTATTTGTATTGTAAATGTATTTTTCTACAAATAATGTAATTAAGTGTGAGTGTACATTTCTAATTGGCGTGTTGATGTGTCACTCGACTTGCATGTGTCGACATCTTTAATTGTGTGTAAGGAAATCATGACTAAAATGGTTATGATAGTTTCCTATGACACATAAAAGTTATCTTTGGAAGATTTAATTGGGTAAGGAAAACATGACTGAAATGGTTATGACAGATTGCTATGATGTGTAAGAGCTATCTTTGGAAGATTTAATTGTGTGTAAGGAGATCATGACTGAAATTTTTATGATGGATTCCTATTACATGTAAGAGCTATCTTTGGAAGTTGCCCTAAAAATGGAAAGTGCATTATATAAAAACTTTTAGTTGTAGATAAAAAATTATGAATAGTGTATTCTTGGTATCTATTGGATAAGTCTTCTGTGTCCCAAAGAGCTTGCACTACAAGTGTGTTGTAACCTTTGAGTTGAAGATAATACATTGTGCATGTTTTGGAGGGTAGGGTTGTTTTACCAAAAGGTTTTTCCCCACTGGAATATCTTTGTGTTTATGTGTTATTATTTCTCTATCTATTTTTGTATGCATGGTTGACTGCAATATTATTGTTTACATAATAAATTGAATCTATAATTATAAGGATTTAATAGGAATTTGCACAATACTTTCCTTAAGAGATTAGTGTAGGAAGTTGTTTCCACACCTAAGTTTCCTTACAAGGAATTGGTGAATGATATATCAATCAAATAGACATTTCCATACATACCTTGCTTTCTTAGTTTGAGATGACATGATTACCTTCTCCACTAGATTAGGTGACCTCGGCTTCATTACCTCCACTATTTCCATCTTCTTCTCTCCTTTTCCATTTTTTATTCACTCTTTTCTATTATTCTTAATGTCTACTTTGTCTTTTCCTTTGTCTCTTGTCAAAAATTTTGAATGCACTTGAGTCCAAAAATTCTTTCTTGGATGTGTGACATTCGGAACATGCGTTATTTGGTGCATAATTCTTCATTTGATTTTTCTAGTAAGGTTTCATCCATGTTTTGTATTCAAATTCTTTATGCCCATACTTTTGACAATTATAGTAGTATCCTTCAAATCTAGGTGTAGTAGATGTATTCCTCCATCTTGACCTACACTCATGTATTTGATGTCCCTATTTCTTGTAGTAAAAATAGTAACAAGTAAACTTAGGTTTAGAATATTTCATACCATGTTTTCTTCTACAAATATTTTCAGTATGACCAAGTTTTACATAGTGATAGGCTATTGGTTTATCCTTTGACTTTACATTCCACAGTTTTCCATTCTTGGATGATTCTCTTTTTTTAATACATGAATTTCCTAACCCATTAGAACAACTTGATGATTTCATAAGTTTCTTAAAATATTTTATTACCTCTTTTAGTTTGTTGAATCTTTCAATGGATTCTTTAGCATGTCCTTATGTGATTTGGGGTTTATGATTTCCACATCCTTGTGATTCAATTCCTGATTTAAAACCATTAGTTAATTTATCAGATCTAGTTGATTGTTTGTGAGATTCTATACACTTGATATCCTTTCTTCAAGCCTGGTATCCATTACCCTCTTTTCTTCTTCATCCATATTCTTGTCTTCTTCAAATTTATTTCTTTGTTTAGTCACTTCAAATAGTCTTACTTATCAGATTTAATGTTCTATTTTCAATGCTCTTATTTCTTTATTCTAGAGTTTATTCTTGTCAAGTAGATCTATAGGTGTGTTATCATTTGGATTGATTGATTCAAACATTCCTTTAGTCTATACTTCTTCATAGGAATATTGTTTTATTTGGATGCAATTTCCTTTCTCCTTTTTAGGGAATCCTTCAGATCTTTTCTTTTCTTCTCTAGTTTCTATAGTATGAGGTGGATATCAATCACCTAATTGTTAAAAACCTTGTCCAATTTGAAAGCCTCCATCTCTAAGATATAATCTCCAATCGATTAAGCTTCCTTCAGAGAACCAATTCATTAATAAAAATTATTGATTAACAGAGGTGTAAATAGGATGAACAAGATATTAAGAGGGGGCTAAATCATAATCTTATTAAAAACTTTTCACAAATTCATTTACATCTATCAATAAACTTGTACATGTAAAGCTTGTAATGTAAACTTGTTGTAACATGTAAATATGATCTATCACATGCATGAAAATAAACACATAAGACAATACTTTTTACCCAAAAACCCTACAAGGTGATGGTAAAACTGGGGGTGGGGATGACTTCCAAAAATATTCACTACTACAATAATAAAGTTAACATATGATGGTTACAATATTTGATCATAAGGTCTGATCTATCTTGTGAGGGATTTTCCCTATTAAAATCTTAAGAGAATATTAGGTCTCACCTTCTTAGAAGATTTTATACTTACAATAAAGGAAGGACTCTTTTAGGAGTTTTTAAAAGATCTATTAAGACCACTCTATTAAGAGATTTATCATGATTCAAGTCTATTGGAATTAAGTCAGTACCTAACTGTCAATTTTCTCTATAAGTTAGTTTTGAGTCTTCTTCTTTCTAATTGATTCTCTCCTCTAATTTGATAATGCATGTCTTCCCTTTTAACTTTATTGCCATGAATAGATCACTTGCTCTATTAAGTGATAATAGAACACTTCATTGGCATCTGATCTATTCTCAATACTTCACTATATAATTCTCTATGTTCACACATATACTCTTCTCATCTCCCTCTCATCCATCATGATTCTCTCAATCCTCATGATATTGATCTAGGTTAAGATCATCTCTATTTAAAGAGTTTCATAAAGAATTTTCAAGATGTTTCCATATTTTGCCTCTTCATTGTAATTGTTAAACACATAACTTAGGGATCTATGGTCTGTGTCATGTAAATGTTTTGTAACAACCTCTGAAAAAATTAAATGTTCCTTCCAAGTTGGCTTGATAATCAGTTTGTCTCAAAATTTGTTTCATTACTAACTTTGATGTAAACTCTATGTCAACTTGTATTGTGCTCTTCTAATGCTCAACATGTATTGCAATCAGCACACACTATGTAGATTGACACTTGTATACTCAGTTGTTATTGAGCTCAACTCATACATAGGAAATAATCGATGGTCATAACTTACTCATCTCCTATAGAGTAGCTCATTCCATACTAGCTTATGCATATGACTTAGCCTATATAGAGTAGATCAATCACAGTGATGACCGTCTAACTCTGCCTTATAAATGACTAAGTGTTTGACACTAAGAGACAAAAATTATTAGAGATGCCAAAACACAATATGAGAAAGAAACAAATTCCAAAGGATAAAAAATAAACTCAAAAAAGGAAAACCAAAGACTTTCAAGTAGGAACTTTGATTAACAACTCTACTCAAATTATTTTTAAAGGGTTCAGAATCATTGTTATTTAGATGAGCATGAGGAAAAAGAAAGTTAGACAAATGAGGAAAAGGATTAAAAATCCTCAATTATGTCTTCTTTTAAATCTGAAGTTGAGAAACCTAGAAGGAAATATAAAATAAAAAGAGAAAAGAGAGGGTCTAGTTATTAGGAGAGTATAGAGAGTGATGCTACTAATGAATCTTCTAAATAAAAGAAAGTTGAAGAGGAAGAGGAGGCTAGAAAGGAGCTAGAAGTCACCATTGACATAGAGGTTAATGAAGATTAGGTGGCTACTTCCACCCTACACAACTTTGGGGTTAATTTGAAAGAGGGGTGGACAAATGGAAATAAGGAGATTGTGAATGATTAGATGTATTCCCTTTAGAAAAATAGAGTAAACTCTGATAATTCTCATTCTAGAAGAAACATCTATCAACATGGCTTCAAAGGACTTCAATGAAACTAGAGATATCACTATGGGTATTGTTCAAACTACTAAAGACAAGTACATGTACTCCTTCAAGATTCATAAATAGATGATCAAGGGGATTGTGTGTCCTTTCTAATACAACTATTATTTTTTGGGTCTTTCTTGGCGTTTTCAATGTTTCCAAGACAACTATGGTTTCTTATGATCTAATTGAAAATCCCTTTTCTCAAAGATTATAAAGGGTTTTTGGCTCAATTCAAAACCTTTTTATACCTTAATCAAAAATAATTTGAGTTTATTTCTAGAAAAACCTATGAACCTATAACATTGCCTATGTGATATTAACATGTGATAATTTTTCTAAACTAGTAGTACATTATTTAGAGATAAGATAAAATTCTCATTTCTCTAACATTCCACGTTTAGTAATCTAAGTGGATTGGTGGAAAGTTAGGTATTTCAATAAAGTTTTATTTCTTTCATTTTTGGACTTTCCTTAATTGGTTTCCTATTTTTACTTTGAATCCCTAGGCTAGTGACTAGGTATTGGTGAGAAAGGAAACCAACATGCGAGGTAGCTAGAACTAGGAATTGGACTAGTTGATGGAGCTCAATGGTGGAAACTAACACATAGAGTCCATCCAAGTGTTGGAGCTTCCAAATGTATTCTATGGTGAAATATTGAAACCAATATTTGTGAAACTACACAAGATTTCCACATAAGACTAAAATTTGTTCAATTTGGGTTGTAGGTTGTAGGAGTAAAATCCATATTTGGTTCCTTGATGTTTTGTAAAACTCACAAATGGGTGTCTTGAGCTATATTTAGTTCCTATGGCTATGTAGGTGATTTTAAAGTTAAGGGCTAAATGTCTTTTTTTTTTTAGGAATAAGGTGTCTCAACCTTGGATAACTCCTATTCTTATTATTTGTTTTGTCAATTTATTTTTTTGTAGCTAATGTAACTAAGTGTGAGTGTATATGTCTAGTTGGCATGTTCATGTGTCACTCTACTTGCATGTGTTGGCATCTTGAATTGTGTGTAAGGAGATCATGACTAAAATGGTTATGATGGATTCCTGTGACATGTAAGAGCCATCTTTGGAATATATAATCATGGGTGAAGATGTGAAGACATGTGGTAATTGATCATTGAGTACTCTACACTTGATTCTACATTGGATTCCTACATTTTTGGAGAATAGTAAAACCCTAAAATGGAAAGCACATGATATAAGAAAATTTAGGGTCTCAGATAAGTGAGAGTGAAAGTGTATTTTTGGTAATGCTTTGTTGTGATTGGATTTGTCTTCCATGTCCTACAAGAAATTGCATTGCAAGTGTGTTGTGACCTTTGTGTTGAAGATAATACACTATGCAAGTTTTGGAGGGGTGGGGCTATTTTATTGAAAGGTTTTTCCCCACTAACATATCTTTGTGTTTGTGTTATTATTTCTCTATTTGTTTTCTGTATTCATAGTTGACTGTAATATTTTTGTGTACATAATATGGAATCTAAAATTGTAAGGATTTAAATAGAATTTGCACAATAGTTTCCTTAGGGGATTATTGGAGGATGTTGTTTCTGCACCTAAGTTTCCTTACAAATGGTATTAGATCTTGATCAACTTTTGATCCTAGTTACTAGGTAGGGTTTTTTGAGCTAATCTCAAATTGAGTAGAAGTTTTTTGCAAAGCAATCTAAATCTTATTTGTAGATTGAGATGACTAGTGCACCATACAAAAAAATAGAGGTGGAGAAATTTAATGGCAATAATTTCAAGTTTTGGAAACTCAAGATGGAAGACTTGCTTGAAGATCATGATCTATGAGAGGTGGCTTCACTTGATGTGAGACCCACAACAATATCTCAAGTGGATTGGGATCTCAAGGATTGAAAAGTTAAGGGTCTCATTAGACTCTATCTAGTTGATTTAGTTCTCCTAAATGTTCTTGATGAGAAGACCAGAAATAGTTTGTGGACATAGCTTGGGTCTATGTATCATGCCAAATCTCTAGTAAACAAGTTGTTCATGAGGAAGAAGTTGTATTCTCTAAGAATGGAGGAAGGATGATCTATTATAGATCATCTAAATGCTTTTAATCTACTGATTGCATAGGTGATATCATCTAGCATCAATATAGAGGAGGATCAATGTATGACCCTATTATGTTCCTTGTCAAATTCATGGGACCATCTTGTGATGGCTCTTGGAAGTACTTTGGTCACTTTTAGAATGAATGATTTGGTGTCTTCACTGTTATCTAAGGAGACATGGAGAAAGTCTTCAGATTTGGCTAAGGAAGCTCTTGTTGTTCGTGGTAGATCCAATGATAGAGGGAAGAAAAATGATAAAAAGTCTAGAAAGGTTAGATGCAAATCCTGTGGAAAATCAAAGACTTTTGGAAATTCCAACGAAAAATGTTGGAACTGGGATAATACATGGAACTTTCATAAAGACTATAAAGAGCCAAAGAAGAAGAAGATGGCCTCAGATTTTGGTTAGTATAAATCTCAAGATGATGTGGATGCTTTCATTGTAGCCTTGGAAATGCATGCATTGGATGATGTGTGGTTGATAGACTCAAATGCTTCTTTGCACATGACCTCTCATCAAAGTTGGTTCTCAAAGTATAAAGTTTTTAATGGTGGAAAGGTGTACTTCGGTGATGATTCTCACCTAAAGATAGTTGGATGAGGATAGATCAGCATCAGATTCCCTTATAGATGAGTAGAGGGGATCAATGGGGTAATACACATCCCTGGTTTGGCATCAAACCTATTATCTGTCAGTATGTTGAATGATGTAGGTGTGCAAGTTTTTTTTTCTAAAGATGGATGTAAGATGATGAGAGGAGCTATAGTGCTTGCTAAGGGTACTAGGAGAGGTACTCTATTTCATCTTGATGCATGCATTTCTCAGTGCAATAGTTCTTTTGCTTCAAAGAAGAGAGCAATTATCACTTCATCCCCACCATTGAAATGGGTAGTAAAGAAGATTGTGATTATTGGTTCCAATGGTAATGCAACATGTGTACCTAACGGTGCAAACACATTGGAAGGAAAGCTTCCTGCATAAAAGATAATGTTGTGGCATATGAGATTTGACCACATTGGTGAGAAGGGTCTCAAAACCTTGAAAAACATCAACCACATTGAGGGGATAAATGATTGTAATCTCAAGTTTGACTGGTGTGAACATTGTGTCTATGGTAAACAAATTTTTTTTTAGTTTTACTCTAGTTCTCACTAATGTTCTAATGTTTTGGATCTTATTCATTCTAATGTATTTGGTCCTTTAAAAGTTCCTTAAATCTCCAAGTCTATAGTTTTGTATCTTTCATAGATGATTATAGTAGAAGGACATGGATTTATTCCCTGAAAAGTAAGACACAAGTCTTTAGTCAGTTCAATGAATTCAAAGCTCTTGTAGACAATCAAACTAATGAGAAGATTATGTGCATCAGAACTGACAATGGTGGTGAGTTTTTCTCAGTAGAGTTTGAAAAATTCTGTAAAGAACAAGGTATCAAAGGCATAAGAAAACTCCTTACACCATACAACAAAATGGAGTTGCAAAACAAATGAATAGGACATTGATGGAGAACTCTAGGAGTATGCTTAGTGGAGCTGGTACTGAACAAAGTTTTTGGATTGAAGCTATGGCCACTACTTGCTATCTGGTTAAAAAATCTCCTACATTATCCTTTTTTGGTAAGATAACCATGGAGAAGTTGTATGGTAAGAAGCATTCAATTAGACACCTTCATGTTTTTGGTTGTGAATCTCATGCACATGTTCCAAAGGAGAAACGATCTAAGTTGGCAAACAAAATGTCAAATGTATTTTCATCAGATATAGTGTTGGTGTGAAAGGATAGAAGCTTTAAGACCCTGTGACTACTAAGGTTTTGTATAGCATAAATATTATTTTTAGAGAGCTAACATATTCTCCTATTATATTATAACTAGATGAAAAAGAAAAGAAGGAAGATATTGTTTAGTTGCCTCCTACCCCTGAGAAGACTGAACAGAAAGACCATGTTGAATCTAATGATGAGGAGAACTATAGTAGCTTTGATAGTTCAGAAGAAGAGGAAGAAAAAACTCAACCTAATCCCTTGAGGAGAGTTAGAAAGCTTCTAGAAAGGTTTGGTTATTCTATGTTAGATTCTAGTTGTACTTTTTCTTTGATTACTAACACTGATGAGCCTAGATCTATGAAAGAGGCTTTGGATGTGGAAGAAGTTGGTTCCTAGATTCAGGCCATGGATGATGAGATGGATTCATTGGATAAAAACAAAACTTGGGACCTTGTGCCTTTGCATAAAGAATGGAAACCTATTGGTAGCAAATGGGTGTTCAATGAGAAATTCTCTGTAGATGGCAGTGTTGAAAGGTATGAAGCTCGATTGGTTACAAAGGGGTACTTACAATTAGAGGAAATAGATTATGGTGAAATATTCTCTCCTATTGCAAAGTTGATGTCTATTAGATTTCTTTTATCTCTTCCTACATCATATGATTTAGAGATAGAATAGATGGATGTGAAGACAACTTTCCTTCATAGTGATTTGGAGGAAGAGATTTACATTACAGCCTGAGCACTACATTTTTATGGGTAGAGAATCTTTGGTTTGTAGATTAAAGAAGTCTATGTATGGTTTGAAACAATCTCCAAGCATGTGGTACCTTAAGTTTGATGCATTTTTGTTGTCAATTAGATTTGTAAGATCAAAATCAGATCATTGTGTTTATTTTAGAGTTGAAAATGATCACATTCTTATTGTTGCATTATATATTGATAATATGTTGCTATTTTTGAAGGATAAGGGTATGATTTCTGATTTTAAATCTTAGTTGTCAGCACAATTTGAGACGAAATATCTTGGGGTAGAAAGTTACATCTTGGGTATGGAAATTAGTAGAGATAGGTCTAACTGAAAGCTTTGGTTTAGTCAGAGTAAGTATGTAAAGTCTATGTTGGACAGGTTCAGCATGGCAAATTGTAGACCATTGTATGTTCTTGTTTCTATGGGATCAAAGTTATTTGTAGCTAATTGTCCAAAATATTCTAGTGAGGTGGAGGACATGAGTACTGTACCTTATGCTAGTGTAGTTGGTAGTATTATGTATGCTATGGTCTATACTAGACCAAACATTGCCCAAGTATTGGGAGTTCTGAGCTAGTTTATGGCTAATCTTGGACAGGTACATTGGGATGCAGTTAACTATGTATTCAGATATTTGAGGGGTACATGAGATTACTCCATTTTGTATCATGGAAACTCTTCTAGAGCTCCACATTTAGTTTGCATTTGTAGGTTTGTAGATTCAAATTAGGAAGGTGATATTGATAGCAGGATATCCAACAATGCTTATGTGTTCACTATGTCTGGTGGTGCCATTAGTTGGATGAGTACGAGATAACCTATGGTTGCTTTGTCCACTATAGAATCTAAGTACATGGCTGATACTAATGCTCACAAGGAAGTCATTTGGCTTAGGAGATTGTGTTATGATATTGTTGTTGATGTAGGATAGATTACTATTTGGCGCTATAGTCAAAGTGCTATTTTCCTTGCAAAGAATCCAACTTTCCATGCCAAAACAAAGAACATTGATATGGAATTTCACTTTGTGAGAGATATGGTGGAAGATGGAAAGGTAAATTTGAAGAAGGTAGATACTATAAATATTGTTTCATATGCATTGACAAAACCAGTGGGCATAGAGAAGTTCAGATGGTGCTCAGAGTCTATGGGCCCTTCAGCCGATAGCGATTAGTCAAGTGAGAGAATGTTAGGAATAAGGTCTCTCAACCTTGGATAATTCCTATTCTTATTATTTTTTTTGTAAATTTTTTTTCTTGCAAATAATGTAATTAAGTGTGAGTGTACATGTCTAGTTGGCATGTTGATGTGTCACTCCACTTGCATGTGTCAGCATTTTGAATTGTGTGTAAGGAGATCATGACTGAAATGGTTATGATGGATTCCTATGATGCGTAAGAACTATCTTTACAATAAATGATGATGTGTGAAGACATGAAGACATGTGGCAATTGATCATTGAGTATTGTACACTCCAATCTCCATCTAGCGTGCGAGGTTTGGGCCATATCCTGAATTTTTTTTTGGGTTCATTATTTTTCAGAGAATTTGTAAAACCCTAATACAGTTCTTCTTTGGAAGTTTCTCTAAAATGGCAAGTACATGATATAAGAAACCTTAGGGTTGCAGATAACTGAGAGTGAAAGTGTATTGTTGATAGTGTTTTGTTGCTACTAGATTTGTTAAGTTTGATGCATTTTTGTTGTCAATTAGATTTGTAAGATCAAAATCAGATCATTGTGTTTATTTTAGAGTTGAAAATGATCACATTCTTATTATTGCATTATATATTGATAATATGTTGCTATTTTTGAAGGATAAGGGTATGATTTCTAATTTTAAATCTTAGTTGTCAGCACAATTTGAGACGAAATATCTTGGGGCAGAAAGTTACATTTTGGGTATGGAAATTAGTAGAGATAGGTCTAACTGAAAGCTTTGGTTTAGTCAGAGTAAGTATGTAAAGTCTATGTTGGACAGGTTCAGCATGGCAAATTGTAGACCATTGTATGTTCTTGTTTCTATGGGAAGAAAGTTATTTGTAGCTAATTGTCCAAAATATTCTAGTGAGGTGGAGGACATGAGTACTGTACCTTATGCTAGTGTAGTTGGTAGTATTATGTATGCTATGGTCTATACTAGACCAAAAATTGCCCAAGTATTGGGAGTTCTGAGCTAGTTTATGGCTAATCTTGGACAGGTACATTGGGATGCAGTTAACTATGTATTCAGATATTTGAGGGTACATGAGATTACTCCATTTTGTATCATGGAAACTCTTCTAGAGCTCCACATTTAGTTTGCATTTGTAGGTTTGTAGATTCAAATTAGGTAGGTGATATTGATAGCAGGATATCCAACAATGCTTATGTGTTCACTATGTCTGGTGGTGCCATTAGTTGGATGACTACGAGATAACTTGTGGTTTCTTTCTCCACTATAGAATCTAAGTACATGGATGATACTAATGCTCATAAGGAAGTCATTTGGCTTATGAGATTGTGTTATGATATTGTTTTTGATGTATGATAGATTACTATTTGGCGCTACAGTCAAAGTGCTATTTTCCTTGCAAAGAATCCAACTTTCCATGCCAAAACAAAGCACATTGATATGGAATTTCACTTTGTGAGAGATATGGTGGAAGATGGAAAGGTAAATTTGAAGAAGGTAGATACTATAAATATTTTTTCATATGCATTGACAAAACCAGTGGGCATAGAGAAGTTCAGATGGTGCTCAGAGTCTATGGGCCCTTCAGCCGATAGCGATTAGTCAAGTGGGAGAATGTTAGGAATAAGGTCTCTCAACCTTGGATAATTCCTATTCTTATTATTTTTTTTGTAAATGTTTTTTCTTGCAAATAATGTAATTAAGTGTGAGTGTACATGTCTAGTTGGCATGTTGATGTGTCACTCCACTTGCATGTGTCAGCATTTTGAATTGTGTGTAAGGAGATCATGACTGAAATGGTTATGATGGATTCCTATGATGCGTAAGAACTATCTTTACAATAAATGATGATGTGTGAAGACATGAAGACATGTGGCAATTGATCATTGAGTATTGTACACTCCAATATCCATCTAGCGTGCGAGGTTTGGGCCATATCCTGAATTTTTTTTTGGGTTCATTGTTTTTCAAAGAATTTGTAAAACCCTAATACAGTTCTTCTTTGGAAGTTTCTCTAAAATGGAAAGTACATGATATAAGCAACCTTAGGGTTGCAGATAACTGAGAGTGAAAGTGTATTGTTGATAGTGTTTTGTTGCTACTAGATTTGTATTTCATTTCCTAAAAGAACTTGAATTGCAAGTGTATTGTAACCTTTGTAATGAAGATAATGCATTGTGCAGGTTTTGGAGGGGTGGGGTTGTTTTACCGAAAGGTTTTTCCCCACCACCATATCTTTGTGTTTGTGTTTTTCTTTTTCTATTTGTTTTTTGTATTTATGGTTGATTGCAATATTGTTGTTTACATAATATCAAATCTAAAATTGTAAGGATTTAAATAGAATTTGCACAATACTTTCCTTAAGGGATTAGTGTAGGAAGTTGTTTTCGCACCTAAGTTTCCTTACATAATTTGGAGAGCTAATTCAATTAGGCCTCAGACGCATAGCACAATTTGTGAAATCATCTAAGTTTAAATGGAAGCCATTATTCTAATGGATGAATGGTATGAAACCCACCTAATAGAAGGTCTTGAAGGGTTGGAAAGTATAAAATCTTTGTTGGTAGAGAAGTTGTAGTAACTATACATTTATATGAGCAATGTTTCATTAGTGGTATTGGATAGGTATCCTATTGCTATGCTTTTCATCAAGGTAGGTTGGGAATGTAAGAATAGCCCTTAGGATGACCTTAGGAAGGCCCCATGGAACCTAATGTTTGAATAGTTAAGTGATCGACTACAGTTTTGAATCTTGGTTTGAGTTACCACAATTTTCTCTTCAACAATATGGCAGACACCATGAAAGGATCTTACACTCACCTTATGAAGTAGGAGCATCAAGATTAGATTTGTGGACCTATGGTTTGTATAGTTGGGGATGTATTCCATGTACATTGGGGAATATTTCCTAAGTGTGCATGAAGTTTGTTGTGAACATGTTGGAGTTAGAGCCATTTTGGTGGTTGTTGCTAATGTGTTCCTGATTTACTGACAAACCTCAAAGATTATTTTTGTGAGCCTATATTTTTGGGATTTGGCTTATTCATTCTTAGATTTGGACTATTGGATGGCACATAGACCTATTCATAAGGGAGCATGCTTCTATGTGGTCATATGAGTTAGTTATGCATTATAAACTTGGGGCTTGACCTAGAAGTGTTTTTATATTTAGTCTTATAGGTTGAGTTGTCACTTGAGTGTGTATTTAATGTGAGTTTTTTTTAAATGTAACTTGCTAGGAACACATATTTCTTAATTTAGTATAATTAGAGGGCCTTGTGATATCTTGAATCACTAATTTAGCATTCAGTTCAGCATGGGGTATTTTGGAGGAGTGAAGTAGTAGAGCTAGTAACTAAATGTGAGTTTGGGAAACAAGAAGGTTTCTTGGTTTCTTGTGAGCACAATTTTTAGATTCTTCTTTGGATTCTATACTAGGTTATGGGTCTAGACTAGCTAGAGTTTGTACCTTGCAAGGTCTTATAGTTCATTGTAATTGTAATTTTTTTGTATTTAGCCATAACTTGGAATGCCTTACAACTAGGCATGTTGGACATAATTCTTATAGTTCATTTATGAGAATTGGCATTACTTTGGATCTAAATCTGTAAATTATTGTTTATATTCCATTGCATAGTTATTTTATGTGGAGTAGGAAATCTCCTTTAAGGATTGTGTGCCTTGTATTACATCACCTTCTAAACCCTATTACAAAAGTTGTAGTTGTTTCTTGCATTATTCACAAAATCTTTAAAAATGGGAATACTTCACAACCATGAAACTCAACTTAACAATCAATGAAAACTTGGTGCACTTATTAAAAGTCAATAAAGGCCTAAATCACTCATTTCTATATCTAGAGAAATTGACACAAAGGATTTGTACAAGAATTTCAAAATTCATTTAACAATGGCATTGAAACCTTGAGAAGTAGAGAATATTCTTTATCTTGTACATTTAAGTTATCTTTAATTCTTCTTAAATTTTATATTTTTCATAGGCTTATTTGAGGGAATATTTTGTGCACTAAAATTATGTTTTCCTTTCTCCAATAATTCACGTAACATGCACCATATTCATAGGAATTCTACAGTCCATGATTCATATGAATTTATGTGCATGTGTGTGTGTGTGTGTGTGTGTGTGTGTGTGTGTGTGTGTGTGTGTGTGTGTGTGTGTCTACATATATATATATATACACAATGTTTATGTCCTAAAATTTAAAAGTGAAGGCAAGAAAACACAATTTAATCAACCCTAAAATCTTTTAAAAAATAAAACATAGACTAATCAAATAATCTATTCTATCTAGATTTCTTTTACCAACCTTTATCTAGCCAAATAGGGACATAGTGAACCTTGCACCACCTTAATCAACTTAAATGCTTGGAAAACTTCTACTTTGAAAATAATCATATGATCAACATAGAGTTACTTTCCACAATAGAATATATTTAAAATGGGGTTAAAAAAAACTCCATTATGATACAAAATATCTATCAATTAATTTTCTATATAATTTCTAGCTACACAAAATAATGTAGTTTATAAAACCACCCCTTATGACCCCCGAAATTAGTCATAGGTATGCTACGATAAAAGAAATAGTTTTTTGTTGAATCTTATGAAAGAAATATAAAATCTTCAATAAAAGTAATCACAAATTTGTCTTCTTTCATGTTTATATAAGGGTTTTGTTTAATGAGTTACTATAGCCTAAGATATTTTTTGTGAAACACCTTTTCATTTGAGGGGAATCTCTTATATAACACCTAACTCTACTTTAATGTGTGGTTAAAAGTTAATTTTGCAAGCATGTTTATATTCTTTAAGAAGCTTGTGACAAGAATGATGAATAGCATAATTTGCAATCATTATGGACTAGGCTACTTTCATATAAAAAGGATGAAAACGAATTTATATTTAAATGGGAGAAATGATAAGGCTTGAAAATGGTTGGCAATTCATGTGGTAATTGGATATAAAATGTGACTAAATAGGAATTGAGAAATTTTTACATTAAGGATATAAGGTAGGGAAAAAACTATAAGTTAAAAGGACCATGCTATTTTGCATCATCCATCTAAGAGTAGGGAGCTCCTTAGTTACCTAGAATACATTTTCTAGATGCACAATGGAATTTTGTTATAGTGATTTAGAATAACTAGGGGGGGGTTGATCAGTTTTACTTTTGTCCATGTGTACCAATTCAACTTTTAATAACTTCAAACAACTTAAACAATCTCAAATACCCACTTAGTCTATATATAGCATATCATTAGCAATTTAATATTTCATGCAAGTACTGAACTCTTTGTCTTTATATGTGCCAACTACAAGTAAATAAACTAGTGTAATGTACAACATGCATAACAATAACTTCCACACATGAAAATAACACTTTCATACTCGGATTTAATGTGGAAACCAAATCTGGTATAAAACACCTAGTAATATGCCTTCAATTTTTTAGTCTTCTGAAGTGAGCTCAATTAAGAGTCAACCCTATTAAAGGTTATACAACATACTATTAAAGGATTTAATCATCCCAATAGGAGTGACCTTGTTAGAGGACTTTGGATTTTTCCATTAGAATGTCACCTTCTGTAAATAATTTTTAAAATGGCTATTAGGTCAACCTTGTTTAAGGGATTTTGATAGATACAATGGTTAGAATGTACCAAGAGGTTTGATCTATAAAGTAAAAATCACTTTGGAAATTTTCATCTCCATTTGCTCATCTTATGGCTCATTGACTGACATTCATTGATATCTCCATCATTTATCAGCTTGGCACCTCCTCAAGCAATCATTCTTCACCAAATTCTACACACTTAACATCTACTATTTTGTTATTTACAATGTCTCCTTATGATAACCTATCAATAATAAAAATTCATCAATTTTGTTTCTTATGCATCCTCAAATAGGCAATATTGATATTTTTTTATGAAGGGTGCTCCCCTTAATACCATAAACAAATAACAAAAACAAAAAAACAACAACAAATGTGAAAATAAAATATGGACTTCTTGTTTGTGCCACAAAGGTAGAATTATAGAATTCACAAGTACAATATGCTAACCCACATGGGCACCTTCATTACAGTAATCTATAAGATTAAGCATCGAACTACCACCTAGACTTGTCATAAACAATGTTTGGGCCTTTCTTAAATACACAATTTTATTACACCCAAGAATGTTCTAGATGCTCAAACTTAATACCTAGGGCCAAAAGACCCTAACAATACATATAGAGTTAGGTAAATACATTTTTGACAAATTATTTCAAATATTTTGGGTAGCCCAACTTTGGAAGACCATAACTCTTGATCTGTTGCTCCAATTGGCTATTATAACCACTTTTTAGAAATTCCAACTCCTCATCTACAGGCTTGAAACTGCACATGTCACTTCCCTTGATTTTTGGACCTCATTCGGGCACTCTAAGACCTCCAATGGTGAGCTTCAATATTTTTCTACAATTTTTTCCACTGAAAATCTACAATAACTTCTCTGATACTTAAGATGGGGCAATGAGATTTTTATGGTATGCTTATAATTCTAAAATGAAGCTTCATTTAGAAAATGAGAACATTTTGAGCTCATATGAGAAGCTTACTAAAAATAGCAATTTCCAATAAATAGTAACCACCCTGTCTACTAGTTCTTATTAAAATAGAAAAGTGATTATAAAATATTTTTGAGTCATGCAAGGTTTCTCTTACACCCAGTATGCTCTTGCATTAGACACCCAAGGTAATTTTAGAAGTGACTCCTTCACATCTCAGGTGTTCAAAGGAAAACCAAGACAGTTAACCTCCTCCTTTACTAGCCATAATGAATCCTCTATTGGCCTCCCTTTCCATTTGACTAGATATTCCTTGTAAGTTCTATTTTTCATACTTTTTCCAACACGACTATCTAGTATCTCCTCAATTTCTTTTGTAGCTAAACTAGCTACTAGAATACTCCACTATACTTTTGTAACTTCATCCCCATCAACTCCTTAATAATACTCTATCCTAAAATGTTAAATACTTGTGAAATATTCAATTCAGCAGGAAACTCCACTTCATAAGCATTTCCTAAATCATGCCTTTTCACTATCTTGCACATTACAAACTTCTTCATCTTCAGCTTATTATATATACCCACTAGAAAATGCTCCTTTCTCAAATGAACCATGACTTCATCTCTAATATAAAATTCCTTATACCTCCTTTTCACATCTACATTAGACTTGTACTGTGTATTCATCTTTATGGCATGCTTCCTCACCTCCTCATGGATGTACTTCAAATGCTCAGCAAATTCTTCTGGTTTAGCACTACTTATCTCCTCTTTATCTAATTGCCTCAATTAAGAAGCATTTTTGGGACTAATCCCATATACAATTTGGAATGGTGATTTACCAATACTCCTATTGATAGAATTATTATATGAAAATTTTACTTATGGTAAAATCAAATCCCATCCTTTTGGTTTGTCTCCAAGAAAACATCTCAGTAAATTTCTAATACTCCTTTTCACCACTTCTATTTGTTTATGCAATGACCTAAACTTCAAATCTTTCTTCAACTTCTTCCACAATGTACACTAGAAATACCCAAAAATTTGGTATCTCGATCTAAAACTATACTCTTGTGCATACCATGTAGTCTTATCACTTCTCTTAAAAACAACTCTACCACATGAACAACAACGCTAGTCTTCTTGCAAGGAATTAAATGTGTCATCTTTGAAAACCTATCAACTACCACAGAAATAGGATCATGCGTGCACTCTGTCCTTAGTAATCCAAGAAGAAAATCCATGCTGACATCTTCCCATAATTTTTTTGGTATAGGTAGTGGATGATACAACCTTGTATTTTGTTCCACTCCTTTCAGCATCCGACGTACTCTACAACTTTGTACAAACTTCTTCACATCTTGGTGCAACTATGGCTAGTAATGATTCTCAGCAACCAAAGTTATGGTTTTATCTCTACCAAAATGTCTAGCCAATCCTCCACTATACTTCTCCTTGATGAGATTCTCTCTCATTTAAATTCTAGGAATGTAAAACTAGCTTCCCTTGAAGAACATACTATCTTGGATCATGAATTCAACAACTTTGTCCTATCAAGTGTAATAGGCTTTGTAAAAGCCTTCCACACTTTACCAAAATAAGGATTATTTGGATACAAAGTATTGAGTTCCTTAAACCCAACCACCTCTATCTGCATTTCTATCAGCAAAATTTGTCTTCTACTAAGAGCATCTGTAACTTTGTTACACTTCTCACTCATGTGTTTCAAAACAAATTTATAACTTTGCAAAAATCAACCCACTTCAAATGTCTTTCGTTCAATTTTCCTTGACTATTCAAATATTGCAAAGCTTGATAATCAGTATACAAAATAAACTCCTTAGGAAGAGGATAGTGTCTCCACTTCTTCAATGCCTGAACTATAGCATAAAATTTCTAATCACAAATAGAATAATTTTTTTCTGCATCATTCAACTTCTCACTAAAATAAGCAATAGATCTGACTTCTTGGCTCATAACAAATCCTATTGTAGTACCACTAGCATCATAGTCTACTTGAAACACTGTGTTAAAATGAGGATGTGCTAAAATAGGCTGCTCAATAACTTCCTATTTCAACATATTAAAACTCTCATTTGCTCCTACAATCCACTTAAATTATTTCCCATCATCTCTCATTATTTCAGTCAAGGGTCCACAAATACTACTAAAACATGTTATGAACTTTCTATAAAAACTAGCCAGTCCATGAAAAGATCTTACCTCTATTGCACTATTTGGAGTAGGCCATTCAAGGATATCTTGCACTTTCTTGGGTCCATTTTTATACCTTCGACTAAGAAAAAAAATCTTAGGTACACCAACTCCTTCTTTGCAAAACTGCACTTCTTTGGGTTTATCAGCAACTTTTCTTCCCTCAACTTATCAAACACCTTGTGAATATGGATCAAATGCTCCTCCAATGTCTTACTAAAGATCAAAATATCCTTTAGTACTTCATTCATGAGCCCCATGAAAGTGCTCAATGATTTGGTTAGCCCAAAAGGCATGCCTAACCACTCATATAGTCCTCCTTTTGTATTGAAAGAAGTCTTCCACTCATTAGCTTCTCTGATACAAATCTAATGGTTATCTTTGTGAAATACTTTGCCCCACTCAAACTGTCCATAATATCATCCACCCTTAGCAATGAAAATTTGTGCTTGATTGTGCTCTTTTTAATAGTGTGAGAATCTATGCATATCCTCCATTATCCATTCTTCTTTGGTGCTAATACTATTGGTACAGCACATGGACCCAAACTCTCTCGAATTGACACCTTCTGCAACAACTCATGAACTTGTATGTTCAACTCTTCAATTTCTACTTGTGTCATCATGTGCACTACCTTGTTTGGCAAATTGGCTCCTGGAACCAAATCAATTTGGCGACTGATCTTCCTCATTGGGGGCAATCCATTAGGTACATTATCTAATACAATATTATAAAACTATCCCAACATATTTGCAACTTCTGTAGGTACCTCTTCTACTTCTTCTTTACTATCTTTGGAAATTATAGCAAAATACATATGCTCATGCTTCATACCTTTGAGAAACTCTTTTCCATGAACAAAACATATTTTGGTAGCACTTCATACCTTTTCTTCTTTACCCTTTAATGGATTCAATTTATGCTTCACTTCATCCTTGGTCAGAGTGTAGGTATTTGCTCCTCCATTGTGTATAACATGCCTATCAAACTACCACAACCTACCCAAAAATGTATGACATATGTCCATAGGTATGATATCTCAAAGTACCTCATCATAGTAGCTTCCAATCTTGAACTTCACTAAGCACTACTCATTGACCATGACCCTGTGGTCATCTTGCATCCAAACAATACAATATGGACACAAGTGTTTCTATCTCTTTAGCTTCAACTTTTTAACTATCATTTCTAATAAAAAATTATCATTACTTCCACCATCAATGATTACATCATAACACTTATCTTCACATTTTCCCTTGTATGAAAAAAGCTCCTTCTTTGATCAGGTTCATTCTCCTCACTCAATAGGACTCTTCTATTAACTAGGACTTCTCCTCTTTTGACATCTTCATAGTGTGATGATCTAGCATCTTCATCAATATGTGCAACTCTAGCCTAGCTCTCTATTCTTTGAGCTATCCTTCCTTGGCACTAGGTACATTCAAATTCTCTATGCCCTTCTTCTTCGTAGTGAAAACATTTCCCATGGAAGCCTCCTCTTCTAGATCCTTGTCCTCTACCTCTTCCTCTTTGATCTCTATTATTCTAATTATGGAAATGATTGGAATTGTTTCCCCTCTAGTTCTGACTACTACTTCTAGCCTCATCCTTGTTATTTTTGGTCATCATCACAGCCTCCATAAGATCATCTACCGGATCTTCCACCATGAACTCTTCCACTATTCTTATTGTCAAACTTCATGTTCATTTTCTCCTTAACTCTTACAAAAAATTGATATGCCTCCTCAATAATGTTCATCCAAACTAGACTCAACTCATCCTAAATAAGTTGTCTTAACCTATTAAGATTACGGGTGACTTATTCCTTATTAGCTTCTGCATGGCCGGTTCTAATGAGAACTCAGTAGAACTCCTTGGTATACTCTTGAATAGATTTTCCCACTTTCTTCAACCCTTGCATTTTCTTCAATAGATGAAGCTTATAATCCACAAGAATGAATTTTCACTTCATTTTAGATATCATTTGTTCCCATCTGGTGATTTTTTCCTTTTCATTTCTATTTCACTCCAACTGAACCTCCTACGACTAGATCTTTGCATGCCCCTTCAATTTTTCCTTTGCAAACTTTACCCTATTAGAATAATCAATATCTTCATACTCAAACTACTCTAATTCATTGATCTAATCGATCAACTCCTTTGGGTTAAGATTTCCTAAAAATGGGGGAACTTCAAAATTAGGTCTTTTCTGATATTGGAGATGGCCCTAAAAAGATTCTCTTCCTTTGGATTTAGAACTGCCTCTGCTTCAGTATTTTCTACTACTTCATCCTCATCCTCTCTTTCATCTCTTATGGGAAGATTTATTCATCAACACATTTGTTCTTCCAATGCTTCCATTTGTCTTTGGAGGGCTCTAAAACCCTTAGGTGTAACACCTAGAAGTCTTCCACCATGCTCTCTTCATGGAGTCATTTTCATGCTTCCACTAAAACCTTATTACAAATAGCCTCATGATAGACAATCAGTGTACATGCTTAGCCGAAACCATGGTCCTGGTGTGAACTACCTCATAGTTAGCAATCTCTCCAAAAACTCAAGAACTTTAGCTCTGATACCACTTGATGAAGGGTGATCCCCTTAATACCCTAAACACATAACTAAAATAAAGAAACAACAAAAAATGCGAGAATAAAATATGGACTTCTTATTTGTGCCACAAATGTAGAATTATAGAATTCACAAGTACAATATGCTAAACCACATGGGCACCTTCATTACAGTAATCTGCAAGACTAAGGTGTGAACTACCACCTAGAGCTATCCTAGACAATGTATGAGCCTTTCTTAAATAAGAAATTTAATGTAGCCCAGGAAGGTTCTAGATGCTCAAACTTTATACCTATGGCTGAAAAACCCTAACAATAAATATAGAGTCGGCTAAATATATTTTTGATAAATTATTTTAGATATTTCAGGTAGGCCAACTTTGGAAGACCATAACTCTTGAAATGTTGCTCTGATTGGCTGTTATAACCACTTTTCATAAATGCCAACTCCTAATCTACAGGCTTGAAACTATGCATACGCCTTTCTGTCAAGTTTTTGGACCTCATCCAAGCACCCTATGGTCTCCAACGGTGAGCCTAAAGATTTTTTTGTAACTTTTTCTATCAAAAATGAACAATAACTTCTTTGATACTTAAGATGGAGAAATGATATTTTTATGGTAAAAATGAGAACATTCCAAGCTCATATGAGAAACTTACTGAAAATAGAAAGTTCCCATAAATAATAACCACCCTTTCTACTAGTCCTTATTAAAATAGAAAAGAGTGAAAATAAAATATTTTTGGGTGATACAAGGTTGCTTTTACATCTAGGATGCTCCTGCATCATTTTTCCACTTAAACATCACTATTGATCTTAGGGTCGGCTCAAATTCATCAAAAGATTCCTTCTTTTTGTTCTCCTTATTCTTCTAGAAACTTCTAATCAAATCCTTTCCTTTGATCACCTAACAAACTCTTTTTGTCCATTAAATATTCCAACTCATCAATGCTTATCTTCCAGATGCTTTGACTAACCCAAAATTCCAACTCTGTTGACTTCAAATTCAATTTTTTCTCAAACTATAACTTTTGTTATCTATCTGAAATCAAAGTGTTCATCTGCTTGGTTATTACTATGTAACTTGATACACACTATAGTCTCTTTCTTGATATCAACAAGCTTACTAGGCCATTACTACATTGAGTCGCTACTAACACTTCTTCATACATTTTCTTGGCAATAACTAACACTTGGCTTGAACTTTTTTGCTCTACCTCTACAGAAGTTCCTTAATCTTCTTCTTCAACTTCTTTATTGACCAACCAATGTTGATACTCAATCAAGCTTGTCCTTTTGACTTTCGTTTACTTCAAGCTTCATTCAAATATTTTCTCCACTTCATGTATTGATTGAACAACATCTTATCTTGTCAAAAACTAACTTATCAAGTGCCCATTATATTTTCATGATACATAACATATCTCACCATAACCTTTGACTATGTCATCTCATGATCTCTTCTTTTCAAATCCTTGTCATTAATCAAATAATATGACACTCTACACTATTAATAAATGTCTCTCTAGTAGGTTTGACACTCTATCTTACCAATAGGTTTAGTTCATATGTGAATTTGAATTGTAAGTTTTTAATTTCAAATTTAGATATGATGGCTGATTTTCTAGATTTAGACTTCAAAAAAAGTCGATTTGACATAATTACTCTCAAATTGTATTTAGTTTAGCATCTGATGTAAGATAAGAATTTAGAATTATTAAAATAAGTGTCAAACAAATGGAATTTTCTTTCCTATTATATTGTATAGAATGAATAATTTTTAATTTAATTTTTTTGACAAGTATATGTTTTGATTTTAATTCTCCATTTTAGTTGTTTAATAAGATCATTAGATTTTTTTTAACTTCTATCATTTATACATTTATTTTAGTTTTAATATTTCAAAAATTCATATACAAATTTCAATTGTTACATATAGTGTTGAGAACATTTACCAGTTTTAACATTGATTTATATTATTTAGAGTTTATTTTTTATAATTTTAGATTATTTACAACTTTATATATTTGCTAATTTTAAAAGACAAAGGTGGTATGTTGTTATATAAATAGAAATATAGTTAAAACATCTACTAATCCAAGATAATTATATTAGATGATCTATATCACATTAACATACATGTGTATGTAGCATCACACTTTCTATAGGTGTATAATGTATTTCCTAAAATTAGACAAATGTAACTTATTGTCAAATTATAAACTTTAGATTTGGAAATTTAATCTACTTGAATTGTCCAAGACACTTAATTACTCTTTCATATATGTAATTAAAACATTTATAAGAAGAAAGTGTTGCCTAATAACAATGATTAATTATGTACTTAAGAGGTGTGGCAATATTTGGCTATCATCAAGTGGTAATGCTAACTCATAACAATGTGAATACTACAATGTCAACACTAAAGCACTATAAGGGGAGGTTCCCATAAGCTTATTTTGGCTAGTAGTCGCTGCTCAATTTTTATGGCAGCATTTTGTGGAGCTGATGGTCCCATGATCAACAAATTTACTGTTTAGTTGTATCTTTAATTGCATATAAAATTAGTAATAATGTTTATTTTGATAGAAAACTGAAAGCAAAAAGAAGAGAAAAAAAATGGAGGAAAATAAAATTGTGAAGCCACATCAATTTTTTTTCAATAAGCATCCACTGCTTATTTCCAGCTCCATATTTTTTAATCTGATTAATTTCAATTCCTAAAATATATCCGTGAGAAGATTCAAAATTATCCTTTCCCTACACTTAACAAATTACATGAAAACACTCCCACTACTTAAAATTAACCTGGGAACATAAGATAAGGGGGAGAAGAAACGTGGAGAAGTGTTGTGAAAAAAGATTTCTACATAATCATGCTAACGAAGTTTCTCATAAAAAAGATTTATAGATTTAAATTTGGAAATAATCGATCACATTAGGTAGCTGTGGCGGCATCAACCTATATACTTTTATGGCTGAAAAGGTTATTAAATTGAAACTATTCGTAACATGGTAGAGCGAGTCATTCACAGACTATGTACACGATTTGATAACAATTTATTTCCATTCTCTTACGTAGCTTTGACAAAAATCACTTGTCTTATGTCTTTGTAAAGCATTTTACTAAACCACCCGTTCCAAAGGATTCATCACGCGCACAACTGAATAAATGCCTGACTCGTTTTCATCTTCTATACATACAATTGTATTAATTCTATTTTTTTGTTTCAAGTTTTGTGATATTCTCAACATAAATTACTACCAAATGAACATAAGTTTTCTTAAGGATGGTCTTGATTGATTCAATACTATGCATCTGTAAACACCATTTAAAAAAGATTACTTGATATGATGTTTCAGATTTATAATATGTTGTTTGTCACAGAGATTTGAGAAAAGGGTAAAAATAACGAGTGCTTGTCATGATAGTCGAATGATATAAGGAAATCTTGAACAATGCAACTGTTTCAACATATTAGACATTAAATCCTATGATGACTGTCTCCATTTAGAATTCGAGAATAATTTAAGGATGATTTGATATAGAAAAGGAAAATCTGAAATCAAAGATCTTCCATTCCGAATTTACTGTATTTATAAACATCTTCAAATGGTTGACGTTGTGTCGAAATAGATATACTCTCTTATGTCACGCGTGCATAGAAATTATTATCCGGATGATTCTAGATGTATAATTAAGCCCCTCATATAAAATCAGGGCGCCTTAATTACTCTAAACAATAATGTCAAATTTATTTAATTCCACCAGTTGCAAACGATTTTTCAAAATGAGTAAAACTAACACTTTCACTTTTGAAGTGTACGTAAATTGAAGACTATCACATCTATTCCTATTGTTCTTCCCCAATGCAAGTGTAAAACCTCAGGAGATGCTGGTGATGGAAATTTTCCCCAATCCTATTAAACATGATCTTCTAAATTGAGAAGGGAAAACAAACAATTTCATTTTTTTAATCTTACCTTGTAAATTCAGTTAGTTTATAAGAGATGTTATATTTAATAATTAAAGTAAAATAAAAATAAAAATAGTATAATTTCTTTTTAAAAAATAAAATTCTAATTATACAAATTAAAATATGTAATATTTATATATTGTTGTCTTAATAGTAAAATTCAAAGTCAATGTTCTATGACAGTTTTTGTTGGAAAATATGTTAATGGTGGATATAGTGGTACAACTTTAACTATTTTACATAGTCATGAAAAAAAAAATTATTTGATAGACTTTGAAAATAATTTTATTAAATAACAAATTCAAAAATTAAGAAATATTGAAAAAAAATCTTCCTCAAATTAACATCTTCAGTTAACTTGCATGTATTTTAATTACTTCCTTGTGATAGAGAATGCTTCATTCAGACTTTATTTTTTATTATTAATGTTTTTTCATATTCATATTATGTGTAGATACTTTGAACCACGAATTGATGAAAACAATATAAAAGAGGGTTGCAATACAAAATAATTATATATACTTTGACTTGGAAATGAAAATAGAAAATAGAAACACTTTCACTTTCAAATAAAAACATAAAATGGAGTAAATGTTATTATAAACAAAATACAAAGAAATTTTTAGAGATTTTTCATTTTCATGAAATTTTTAAGAGCTTCTTGATTAGTGAAAATATAATGTATTATTGATAAATAGAAGGTAAGCTTGATTATTAGATGTTCTCTTACAATTAGATTATATGCTTCTAATAATTTTACAATAAGATGATGGACTCTTTTTTTTTTTAGAGGGGAAATTATTCAATCAAAATTGCAATTTAATGTAAGTAATTACTAATAAAAAAAATTATTTAACGTATATTCATCAAATAAAATGATCATATAAATACTTGTAAGAGACATAATTATATTGACAGTACTTAACGTTAAAATATAAATAATAAGACACGTATTCTAATACTTATTATTATACAAATATATAACATAAAATACAACGTTTCATTATTAAATCTAAGTTACAGAAATTTAAAAAATTTGTATATTATATATATATATATATATATATATATATATATATATATATATATATATATATATATATATATAATTTTTTTCTACACAACCATTTTATACATTTACAATCACCCATCTTATGCATATGTGAATATACATTTATCTATTTTATTTGATCTTTCTACGTTAACACATTTTTCAATCACCAATAAAACTATTTTTATAAATTTTACGTTATTATGATAAAACAATATTAAAATGACTTAATCACTCATATGTTTCTACATTCAATTTCACCCTTTAAATAGTAAAACATAATTCACCTCCATATCGTGTTACCCTTCCTATCAATGTGCATTATTCTAAGTCATTTTCAACTAAATCCACTCTACAATGGACTACATTAGAATATAAATTGATTGTGTCCACAGTTACAATCACTTCATATCTTTCATAAAGCCCGATCACATTCCATTCTCGTATAGATTCCTTGCATTTCATTCTCCCTCCATCTTTTCCCTCCCATTTTTTTTTCAGCGTACAAAGTGATAAAAACTATCGAGCAGCTGGATGAAACTCTCAATACTTTAATCGATGCGTGAATAGACCTTTCTTACATTATAAGTAAATCTAAACTAGCTATATATAACTCTATATATATTACGCCGAGAGTAATCGTTCTCGAGGCGCCTATTTTTATTTAATCCCAAAATTATTTTAATCGAAGTTGGGATTAATGAAAATAAAAATAGGCGCCTCGAGAACAATTACTCTCGACGTAATATATATAGAGGTATATATAGCTAGTGGCAGTCGCGGCGCAATAGGAAAAATATTTACTTTTTATTTTTTATTTTGATAAGGTTACTATAAAATTGTTAATTAATTTTTAATTAGAGTTGTATGAAGTTAGTATAAAATTATGCTTCAAAATATTTTTAAAAATTTAATATAAGAAGTTTAATATAGATTAAAAATAAATTTTTTATTTTTTGGACATTGTAATGTAAAATGTTATAGTCATACATAGATATATGGTTAGGGACAAAGTTACCATTATAGTTAATGTTAACCTTAGGGATAGAATTAGGGTTAGGGTTAGCATTAGAGTTAGGGTTGGAGTTAGGGTTAGGGTTTGAGCTATGGTTAAGGTTAGGGATAGAGTTATGGTTATGGTTATTGTTAGAGTTATGGTTATGGTTTAGATTAGAGTTATGTTTATGGTTAAGGTTAGGGTTAATGTTATGGTCATGGTTAAGGTTAGGGTTAGAGTTATGGTTATGGTTATGATTAGGGTTAGTGTTAGGGTTATAGTAAGGCTAACGTTAGAGTTATGCTCATGGTTAAGGCTAGGGTTAGAGTTATGCTTATAGTTAGGGTTAGCGATAGGATTAGAGTCCAATTATGGTAGAATTAGAATTAGGGTTAGAGTTAGGTGTAGAGTTATGTTTATGGTTAAGGTTAGGGTTAGAGTAATGCTCATGGTTAAGGTTAGGGTTACGGTTAAGGTTTGAGTCAAATATTATTTTAAATTTAATATAAGGAGTTTAATTTAGATAAAAATATATATTTTATTTTTGGGATATTGTAATGTAAAATGTTATAGTCATACGTAGATATATGGTTAGGGACAAAGTTAGGGTAAGGGTTTGAGCTAGGGTTAAGGTTAGGGTTAGGGTTAGATTCTAATTATGGTAGAGTTAGATTTATGGTTAGAGTTAGGGGTAGGGTTAAGGTTAGTGTTAGGATTAGAATTAGGGTTAAGATTAGGATTAGAGTTAGGGTTAGGATTAGGGTTATAGATAGGGTTAGGGTTAGGGTTAGGGTAAGGTTCTAGGTTAGGGTTAGGGCTAGGGTCAGGTTTAGGGTTAGAGTATGAGTTAGGGTTAGAGTTTGAGTTAGGGTTAGGGTTATAGTTTGAGTTAGGGGTAGACAGAGCATTATAATTTGGGTTAGGATTAGGGTTAGGTTTAGGGTTTGAGTTTGAGTTATGGTTAGAGTTAGGGTTAGAGCTAGAGCTAGAGTTAGAGTTAGGGTTAGAATTAGGGTTAGTTTTAGGGTTTGAGTTACCAATAGAGTTAATTTTATAGTTGGGTTAATGTTAGAGTTAGGGTTAGGGTTAGAGTTTTGAGTCAAGGTTAGGGTTAGAGTTAGGGTTAGGGTTAAAATTAAAATCCAATTATGGTAGAGTTAGATTTATAGTTAGAGTTATGGGTAGGGGTAGGGTTATGCTTACAGTTAGGGTTAGAGTTAGATTTAGGGTTAGGGTTAGGGTTAGGGTTAGGTTTATATTTAGAGTTAGGGTTATATATAGAGAGAGTTATATCAATGTTAAGGTTAGGGTAAGGAGATTTAGTCAGGGTTAAGGTTAGAGTTAGGGTTAGGGTTAGGGTTTCAGTCAGGATTAAAGTTAGGGTTAGGGTTAGAGTCTAATTATGATAGAGTTAGATTTACAGAAAGAGTTAGATTTAGGGTTAGAGTTAGGGGTAGGGTTAGGGTTAGGGTTAGGGTTAGAGATAGGGGTAGACAAAGGGTTAGGCTTAGGGTTAGGGTTAGGGTTAGGGTCAAGGTTAGGGTTAGGTTTAGGGTTAGAATATGAGTTACGGTTAGAGTTTGAGGTATAGTTAGGGCTATAGTTTGAGTTAGGGGTAGACAAAGTATTAGAATCCTAGCTACGATTAGGGTTAGGTTTTGGGTTACGGTTATGGTTACGGTTAAGGTTAGAGTTAGGTTTAGGGTTATAGTTATAGTTAGGGTTAAAGTCCAATTATGGTAGAGTTAGATTCAGGGTTATAGTTAGTGGTAGGGATAGGGTTACAATTATAGTTAGGGTTAGGGTTAGGGTTAGAGTTAGAGGAAGGGTTATATTTAGAAGTTTTCTTATGGTCATAGTTATAGTTAGGAGGGGAGTAAGGGTTGGGATTTTAGATTATATTTATTATTATATAAGGTGCCCTATATAATAATATGTATATTCCCACGCTCATGGATAAGGTTAGGGAAAGAAGTAGGAATGTGGTTATTAGTGTTACATTTAGAATTTCATTTAGGAGGGCATTGTGTGCTATTTTTTCCCCCTATTCAACCCATCACTGATGTCTGATCTAAGAGACCTTAAATGGGATAGGTTCTTTGCAGAGGGTTAACATCGCTAAAGTTGGCTGCCAACATTTTGTGTTGGCTCGGTTTCTTCATTGACCATGCTGGATCATTTTTTCTTGGTCGGGTTGATTCATGCTGCAAGATTCGATAACTCTTATTTCTTTGCGAGCTATCTTCCCATCTTCCCAAAAGTGCAAGATGTTGCCATGCATTCCCATTCTAACATTTCTTTATATGCTAGTGTCTTCGAAACACTCTAAAGCCTAGAATTGCACAAGATGCTGCCATGCATCTCCATTTTGATGCATCGTCATGCTACATTGTTTCTTCAATTCTCTGAAGCCCAAAATTGCATCATGCTACCACGCATTTCCTTTCCAACATTTCCTCACTCCACAATGCTTTCATGAGTCTTTAAGACCCAAAATTGTGCCACATGGAGGGGGTTCACACCTTTTGTGCTATCTGCTTCGTTTGTTGGGAGGAATCTCTTCACTACATCTTAGTCATCCATTGGAAATAAAGCCAATCTTGATCGACGAATGTGACTTAATCCTTCATTGGGAGGAGTTTCCTCGTTGCATCTCAGTCATCCTTTTTGAGGGGAGAATCTACATCGACGATTGCGACTTAATCCTTCATTGGTGAGGATTCACGATGCATCTATGCCGTCTATTTCGAGAGGAAGACCTTCATCGATGACCATCATTCATTTTTGGGGAAACCAAATTCCCCCTTGGGATCAACCTTGCATTTTTTGTGGGAGGTTAAGACATCATGTTATCTCTTTTCATAGTTTTTTGCCAGCGACATGAATGTCTTTCCTCTTCTTTCCATGAGTCTCCATTCTAGCGCCTCCTTAAGCTGCATTGTTTCTGCAATGCTCTAAAGCTCAAAATTGCATCATGCTACTAAATGTCACCTTTATGACACTTCCTCACTCTGTAGTGCTTTTGCAAGGCTCCAAGACCCAAAATTGTGCCATGTAGTGGGGGTCCCCACCTTTCGTGCTATGGTTACAATTTAGATTTTAGGGTTATGGTTAGAATCAAGGTCAATTCTAGAGTTTATAGAATATTTAGAGTTAAGATTAGGGATTAAATATACATGAGGGTTAGCATTGGGTTGTATGATAATTACAATTAGGATTATAGTTAGATATATCATTTAGATTAGGTTTTAGTCAGGGTTTAATTAGACTTAAGATTAGGGTGAGGATCAAGGTGAAGTCTATATTAGGGTTCATATCATGGTAGGATTAAAACTAATGTTAGGGTTAACATTGAAATTATGATTAGGGGTAAGGTGAAGATTTATATTTGGTCATGATTGTGGTTTGTGCTAGGATTAGGGTCTAAGCTATGATTAATTTTATGATTGTACCTTTAGGGTTAGGGTTTTGTTTAAGTTTATGATTATGGTTAGAACTATGGTTTATGGTTCAAGTTTAAAGTTGGGAATGTGATTAGGATCAGGGATTAGTAAATTTTTTAAGAGTTCGGTTATAGGTTTACACCATGGTTAGGACCTTGGGACTAGATTTAGAGTTTAATATCATGGTTATCCATATATGTAGGTTTAGGATTTTGATCAATATTTTGGAGTTTTTTTTTACATTATGGTTAAGGGTTAGATTTTAGGGTTAGGACTATAACCAATATTAGTGTGTAGGTTTTTGGTTTAGATTATGGTTTGGACTGAGATTTTCATTATATCAATAGGGATATGTTTTAGTGCTATAATTATAGTTTAATGTTGGATTATAGTTATATTGTACATCATTGTTGGGGCTAGGGCTAAGGTAGGGGTTGTTGTTAGGGTTAACTAAGGATGACAATTAGGATGGTTTATCTTTTCAAGTAGAAAAAAAACTCATATTCATTCAAAAACAAAGAAATTATACTTCGAAAATATTTTTCTATGCCATAATAGATTCATTTATTTTAATTATTGTATTAGTTAATTAGTTGTTTGATGTTTCAAAGCAAACATGGCTTATTTTATTTAAATTTAAATAATATTATTGTTTTGAATTGAATTTAGCTTAATTGTTAATGATCATATTTATATTTCTAATATTAACTCCAATTTGATCAAAGACCAAATATATTTTTGGTATTTTTGTAAACGAACTTGCTTAACACTTGCCTATTTCAAAGTTAATAAAATATCATTTCTATTGTCTTAGATTTGAGAGTAAGTATATTAAATAAGTAATAATAAATGAACATTATGATTAATATATTTCTAAAATAAAAATATATTACTTAAAAACTTGTTTACTTTAAATGAATAAAGTACTCATTTACTTGTAAATTTTAAAAATAGAAATTAATCTACATATATATAAAATATTTATTCTTTTTCCTATTTGCATACAAATTAATTAAAATCTAAACTTTAAACTACATAAATATTTTTAAAATATATATCCATCAATAAATAGTTTAGAATAAAGTAAAATCTAAAAATTAGACACATATAGAATCTTTTAAATTTCTATATACATGTTTTTCTAATTTATTTCTACAAACATGCAACTGATATTTCTATTATCCATTTTTTTCCATTCTAAAAAAATCTAGATGTAAATAGAAATTTTTTAGATGCATGCAATCTTTCTAATTTTTTCTACATACATATATTAACATTTCTATTTTATATTTTGTTTTTACATTATGGTTATTTCAATCAAAATATGTAGATGTAAATAGAATTCTTTTCAAAAAAAATTATTTAAATTTAAATAACATTATTGTTTTGAACTGAATTTAGCTTAATTGTTAATGATCATATTTATATTTCTAATATTAACTCCAATTTGATCAAAGACCAAATATATTTTTGGTATTTTTGTAAACGAACTTGCTTAACACTTCCCTATTTCAAAGTTAATAAAATATCATTTCTATTGTCTTAGATTTGAGAGTAAGTATATTAAATAAGTAATAATAAATGAACATTATGATTAATATATTTCTAAAATAAAAATATATTACTTAAAAACTTGTTTACTTTAAATGAATAAAGTACTCATTTACTTGTAAATTTTAAAAATAGAAATTAATCTACATATATATAAAATATTTATTCTTTTTCCTATTTGCATACAAATTAATTAAAATCTAAACTTTAAACTACATAAATATTTTTAAAATATATATCCATCAATAATTAGTTTAGAATAAAGTAAAATCTAAAAATTAGACACATATAGAATCTTTTTAATTTCTAGATACATGTTTTTCTAATTTATTTCTACAAACATGCAACTGATATTTCTATTATCCATTTTTTTCCATTCTAAAAAAATCTAGATGTAAATAGAATTTTTTGAGATGCATGCAATCTTTCTAATTTTTTCTACATACATATATTAACATTTCTATTTTATATTTTTTTTTTACATTATGGTTATTTCAATCAAAATATCTAGATGTAAATAGAATTCTTTTCAATAAATCTAGATATATATAGAATTCTTTTAATTTTTTACATACATAAAATCTTTCTAATTTTTTTCTAAATACATAAAAGAATAATTTCTATTTTCTATTTTAAAAAAAAAGCTATCATAAAGATTGATAAAAAAATTGATTGCATATGCATTCTTTAGTTTGTGCACTAAATGCACAAAATAAATTGTATAGATTAAAACTTCCCGTGCTGGGCACGGGAATATACAATAGAAATATCAGTTACCAAGAATAGTCGGCCATAAGCAATCAAATCTTAAACTCTGCAAAATTTCTTGCAAGCAATCTTTGTTTTGTCTTCGACTGAAAAGGAAAAAAAGAATTTCAGATCTGAGATTGTTTAGATTGCCCTATTTGATTCAAAAAGCCATGGAAGTCGCCGCAATTACATATCCAAGAGGCCTAATGTGCCTTGATTCAGTATCCACATGCTTATCTCCATGAAAAACTCTGCACAGGTCCTCCAGTGCCTCAATTTTGGTCATATGAACAGAATTCTAAATCTAAATAAAATTAATTAAAATCGAAATATAAATCAAAGTAGAATATTATAAATAATTTTGAATTTCAATTTACTTCTACATCTAAATCTAAATGAAAATGTAAATAAAAAATAGAAATCTCACCTGCAAAAATGTTACTCCAAAACTTCAATTTACTCCTATTCAAAAACTCTAATCTAATCCTCCAATAACCTCCACCTCTTCCTTCCTGCAAAAACATAAAATGAAAATGAAATGAGAAGCCTTGGTTTTATAACTTCTGAGAGGCTCCTCATATCCCCCAACAGACGTCTCTTCAGATTCCACAAATTTGTTTCAAATTCCCCCACTCCCCGCAAAAAAAAAGCATGAATGTGCATGCAAAATTATATTTAACAAAAAAAAGAAATCATATTGAAATTATTTCGCCCCTATTTTTTCGGGCCCTATTTTTTCGGGTCCTACTTTTTCGGGCCCTACTTTTTTGAGCCTATTATTTCGGCCTCCATTTGGCTTCCTATTATTTTGGCCAGCTATTATTTCGGGAATTCTTTTTTTACGCCGAGAGGCGTTCTATACAATGGCAGCACAAATGCCCAGCATGGGAATATGCCAAGATTCCTTGTCAATAAAAAAGAATTGGGAGCAGTTACAAACTTCCAAATTAAATATTAAAAAAGAATAATTTCTATTTTCTATTTTAAAAAAAAAGCTATCATAAAGATTGATAAAAAAATTGATTGCATATGCATTCTTTAGTTTGTGCACTAAATGCACAAAATAAATTGTATAGATTAAAACTTCCCGTGCTGGGCACGGGAATATACAATAGAAATATCAGTTACCAAGAATAGTCGGCCATAAGCAATCAAATCTTAAACTCTGCAAAATTTCTTGCAAGCAATCTTTGTTTTGTCTTCGGCTGAAAAGGAAAAAAAGAATTTCAGATCTGAGATTGTTTAGATTGCCCTATTCGATTCAAAAAGCCATGGAAGTCACCGCAATTACATATCCAAGAGGCCTAATGTGCCTTGATTCAGTATCCACATGCTTATCTCCACGAAAAACTCTGCACAGGTCCTCCAATGCCTCAATTTCGGTCATATGAATAGAATTCTAAATCTAAATGAAATTAATTAAAATTGAAATATAAATCAAAGTAGAATATTATAACTAATTTTGAATTTCAATTTACTTCTACATCTAAATCTAAATGAAAATGTAAATAAAAAATAGAAATCTCACCTGCAAAAATGTTACTCCAAAACTTCAATTTACTCCTATTCAAAAACTCCAATCTAATCCTCCAATAACCTCCACCTCTTCCTTCCTGCAAAAACATAAAATGAAAATGAAATGAGAAGCCTTGGTTTTATAACTTCTGAGAGGCTCCTCATATCCCCCAACAGATGTCTCTTCAGATTCCACGAATTTGTTTCAAATTCCCCCACTCCCCGCAAAAAAAAAGCATGAATGTGCATGCAAAATTATATTTAACAAAAAAAAGAAATCATATTGAAATTATTTCGCCCCTATTTTTTCGGGCCCTATTTTTTCGGGTCCTACTTTTTCGGGCCCTACTTTTTTGAGCCTATTATTTCGGCCTCCATTTGGCTTCCTATTATTTCGGCCAGCTATTATTTCGGGAATTCTTTTTTAATATTTAATTTGGAAGTTTGTAACTGCTCTCAATTCTTTTTTATTGACAAGGAATCTTGGCATATTCTCGTGCTGGGCATTTGTGCTACCATTGTATAGAACGCCTCTCGGCGTAATAATAGTCGAATTAATTTTCAATAGCTACAGTGAAAACCAGTCAATCCCCCTTCAGTGCACAAGTATGAGGTCAAGTAATTTTTTTGGCTCTGCATTTACATTTGAATCAGAATGTATCTTTAGGTGTCTTCATCCCTCCTTTACCAGAGCCAAGGAAAGGCAACATGTAAAATTCGTTACGCTTCATTTTTCATTTTAGCAAACGAGAGTATAATAGTTGCTTTCATTCTTTTTTCACCTTCCTCAAGGAAACATACTCCTCTTCAACAATATGAAATCCATGAAATTACGTATCTTAGTATAATACATTTCTCGATACGTTTAGATCACTTATCGTTAGCATTATACAGAGGGTTGTAGGGTGCCACATTGTTTGATGCGTTCTCCAGTGTTGCAGTTGATCTCTTATGAAAATAAATTAAAGAATGGTGAAATAGTCTCATTTTCTTATGGGGTATGTCTCCCAGTCGAAGGTCTACGTCTAATTCCTCATAGTTTTGTGACGATCCATTGTCCGCCTATTAGATTTCACATGCTTCTTTTCAAGAGAAGATTCATAGAAATATGTGATAAGAATTCCATCGCCATCTTTCTTCCAAATTTATTTTTCTAGGTGAAACTTGGGGAGTAATGAAGACAAAGAAGAGTGATCGATTGGACATGGTAATGATAGAGAAGATGGGAAAGGGGATGACGATGTACCCTAGTCACATGGTGCTCACAGAGATCATCATTTAAGGGCTTCCAACACCCGAGTTAAGAAAAACACAGGCCGGCAAAGTGTGAGAAATTATAAAATCAAAAATTAAAACTCACAACCTAACTCTTAAAATCTGCTCGGGAACAACTATTACTGAGTGATAAATTTTGCTTGGTAATCAAAGAGAATAGACGGTAGGCGAGTTTACCGAGTTAGCTCAGTAAATGAAGGGCAACTTAGTAGATGAAGAAAAACAACTCGCTAAGAGAAGAACTCGGTAGACACTGGATATCGAGTGAGCTCAGATTACCGAGTGAACTCAGTAACCACAGGAAGGTGGAGCTCGGTAGAAGGAAGCACCGAGTGAACTCGGTAGAAGAAAGCACCAAGTGAACTCGGTGACCACTGCAGAAATAAAGACTTTAACAATACTTCATCGAGTGATGATTTATAACGTGAACAACTTCCACCATTAAAACCAGAGACCCAAAGCTTGAAATACTCAAACAATAAATTTCACAAATGCAATGAACAAGAAGAAATGGAATCACATATGCCTGCTTGCTTACTATTCAACTTAGATTCAAACTATTACAAAATCTGGGAGCATTCGGCTTCAACCAGAAAACCCTAAACTGGTAAAACTTGAACAACTTCAATACTTAGAAATTTTAAACTTGCAGCTTTAATGGCTACATACTACAATGCCTAGAGCAATCACTGCTTCAACAAGTTGAATCAAACAAATGATAGACTTACAGAATGACTAGAGAAGAAACACATACAACTGCAGGCATGAAATGAACTTCCTTTTCTATGCACTCTGACGACTAGATCTGCTGATCACTTTCTCTGCAACTTCTCTCTGCTCTGCAACTTCAACTTCTTCTCTCTGTCTTCTTCTGACTACTTCAATGAATGAGAACAAACCTTTTTTTCTTCTACCAAAAAAATTTTCCGCCTCATTTTTCAATTTCAAAATCTCACCTACCAAAATAAATGTTTATGGTTGTTTCTGTAATCTGTCAGGGATGGTAGGTGGGCGTTTGGCACCAGGGGCAAACGTCAATATGCATTTAATATTCCAACACTCCCCCTTTGTCCCGAGCCAAACAAACAAAGATCACTGCTGATCCAAATCAACTACACCAAGACACTCTCTTAGGTGTAAAAAACTTCCAATGCCTAATGGTTTGGTAAAAATGTCTGCTAGCTACTGCTCAGATTCACAAAATTCCATTTTGATATCCCCATTCTCCACCAACTCTCTGATGAAGTGATATCTGATCTCTATGTGTTTACTTCTCCCATGGAAGACTGGATTCTTGGACAATGCAATTGATGAGATGTTGTCACAATAAATTGTGGTTCCATCCTCTTTCCTTTCATTCAAATCTATCAAGATCCTCCTTACCCAAATTGCTTGACATGTTGTGTGCATTTGCTGCAATGTATTCAGCCTCTGCTGTAGATTGAGCAACAATGGGTTGCTTCTTGGATGCCCATGAAATTGCACCCGATCCCATATAAAACATGTATCCAGAAGTGCTCTTCCTATCATCTAAGCTTCTAGCCCAATCACTATCCATGTAACCAACCAACTTGAAATCATCATTTGCAATATACAAAATTCTAAATCCTTTGGTACCTTTCACATACCTTAGGATCCTTTTTCCCACTTGCCAATGGGAATCCCTTAGTGTTTTCATAAATCTAAAAATCAAACTTACTGCATGCATTAGGTCTGGTCGAGTTGAAGTCAAATACATTAAACTTCCAACCATACTCTTGTATAGTGTTGGATCCACTCTTTTGCTATTGTCTTCTTTGCTCAACTTCAGACCTACCGATGTTGGTGTGGGGGCTATCTTACTGTTCTGCATTTTGAATCTCTCCAAGATCTTCCCTGCATATTTTTCTTGAGAGATGAAGATGCCATCATGCATTTTTTTTACTTCTATGCCTAGAAAGTATTTCAAGAGACCTAGGTTTGTCATCTCAAATTCACTTTTTATGGCCTCTTTAAACTCACCAATTAGAGCCTTGTCATTTCCAGTAAAAATCAAATCATCTACATACAAAACAACAATCAACACATCACCATTTTCTGCCTTGATGTAGAGAGTAGGCTCACCATTGCTTTTGCTAAAGCCATTTCTCATCAAATATGAGTCAATCCTACTGTACCATGCTCATGGAGCTTGCTTGAGCCCATAAAGAGCTCTCTTCAATCTATATACTTTCTTCTCTTCACTTACAACTTCATAACCAGGTGGCTGCTCCACATACACTTCTTCTTTCAATACACCATTTAGGAAGGTGGACTTCACATCCATTTGGTATACCTTCCATTTGTGTTGAGCTGCAATTGCTATGACAGCACACACGATTTCCATTCTTGCAACTGAAGGATAGGTCTCATCATAGTCTCTTCCATACTGTTGTTTCTAGCCCTTGACTACCAGCCTTGTCTTATTCTTATTAATCTTGCCTTTAGCATTGCATTTGGTCTTATAGACCCATTTCACTCCAATCACTTGCTTCTTGGGAGGCAATTCAGTTAGCTCCCATGTCTCATTTCTTTCTATAGCATCTATTTCCTCATCCATGGCCTTACACCATTTCTTCTCCTTAATAGCTTCTTCAAAATATATTGGATCACTATGAGAAAATAATGAAAAATTAACACTCTCATCATAATCTTCATACCTTTCATCTTGGTATATCACCCTAAGACTCTTGGTCTTTCTTGGTAATAGGGAGGACAGTGTGGGATTAGAATCTTCACTGCTGCTGCTTGGTACTGACATTGGGTCATGCCTAGAGGAGCTTGGTAATGACTAAGGATGCTTGCCTCTTCTTCTATCTACTCCTTCTTCTTGCTATTCATCAGCATCCTCTTCACTTATAATTGGCACTTTACTTGAAGTGCTCGGTGACTCATCAATTGAACCATACCAAGAATGATTTTCAAGAAATTCCACATCTCTTGAAAGAGTCATCTTCTTGTTCAATGGGTCATACAATCTGTATGCCTTTGATTCTGAGTTGTACCCTATGAAGATGCACTTCATACCTTTGTCATCCAATTTTTTCTTTTTCTCTTTAGGCACATGTGCATATACAACACATCCAAACACCCTTAGGTGTTCAACTGTCCATCCTCCTCGTGACCATGCTTCCATTGGAATTCTATCATAAACTACCTTTGTAGGACACCTATTAATTAGGTAAACTGTTGTTTCCACAGCCTCTCCCCAAAATTCAGTTGGGAGACCTTTCTCTTTCATCATGCTCCTTGACATTTCAACAATGGTCCTGTTCTTTCTTTCAGCCACTCCATTCTTTTGTGGTGTATAGCTGGCTATGAGCTCTTTCTTTATGCTATGTTTCCTGCAAAAATTTACAAAATAATTGGAGGTATACTCCCCTCCTCTATCTGATCTTAGGACTTTGATATAATGTCCACATTCTCTTTCCGCCTGGGCTTTAAATTTTACAAATTTATCAAATGCTTTAGATTTGTTCTTTAAGAAATACACCCATGTCCTACGACTGAAATCATCAATAAATGTCATGAAATAAGTACTCCCCCCAATGGAAGTAACTTGCATAGGACCGACTAGGTCAGTATGCACTAACTCTAATGGATATCTAGCCCTCTTAGAATTTCCAGAATTAAAAGGAAGCCTATGTTGCTTACCCAAAATACAAGCCTCACACTTGTCACATGAATTTTCTATACGTGGCAGACATTCTACCATTCTTTTATTTGACAACAGATTTAAACCAACATAGCCAAGATGACCATACCTGAGGTGCCATAGCCATAAGGGGTCTTCAATCACACTCCTTAGAGCTGATTGTGTGGGAGGTGCATCATGAACTTGAGATGAGGAACATGTCTCTATCCTCAAGGGAAGCATTCTGTTCTTAGTCATTTGAACTACTACAAGTAAATTCTTGCTCCCATCCTTTTCTTGAATGATACACCTGTCATTCTCCATCAGCACTTTGTATCCATTTTGAATGAGGTGACCAATGCTCATCAAATTGTGCTTCATACCAGGGGTGAAATACACATTTTGTATTTCCCTTTTCTCACCTTTCTTGGTGCGGACCATAATAGATGCTTTGCCCACAACTGGCAGGGTTCCATTGTTACCCATTTTAATCTCTAATTTGAAACTCTTGTCAATGAATGAAAACAAGGTTTCATTACCACTCATGTGGTTGCTACATCCACTATTCAGGTACCAAACCTCAGGGCTTCCTTCTTCACCAACATTACACGTGATGAAGGCAGCGACATTATTTCAACTTGCCACATTCACATCAGCCACATTTTCTTGTCCTGACTGATCATTTTGTTTCTTCTAGCATTCATTTGCATAATGCCTATATTTATGACAGTAGTAGCATTCTAAATTACTCTTATTTGAGTTGTATTTTTTCTTACCTCCTCTTGAAGTATTTTGTGAGCTACTTGCTCCATCTGCTCTTCCTGAGCTTTCTGCTGTAGCATTCCTTTGTCCTCCATTACCTCAGCCTCTGCCTCTGGAGTTTCTTCTTGAGCCATTTCTTCCTCTCCCCCTTCCTCTTGCATTTGACTGAGCCTTGAATTCTTGCTCTTGGGAAGAAGAAGATGTAGATCTATTGATCTTATGCTCATGGGTTTGAAGTGTACCCATTAACTCATCCATTGTCAAAATAGTGAGGTCTTTTGCCTCTTCTATGGTCATGACCAAATTGTCATATTTATGAGGTAAACTCCTTAATATCTTTTCCACTATCCTCTGCTCTTGATAGTCTTCTCCATTTGACTTCAGCTGGTTAATCACATTGGAGGTCCTTGAACTGAAGTCTGCAATTGATTCATTTTCCTTCATCTGAAGGTTCTCAAACTCCCTCCTTATATTCTGTAGCTTTATAGTACGGACTTTATTAGTCCCCTTGAAGTTCATCTCAAGGATATCCCATGCTTCCTTTGCATAATTTCCTACTGCAATCTTTGGAAATATTGTCTCTGTCATTGCTGCTTCAATAAGACTTAATGCCTTAGCATCCTTCCTCCTTGACTCTTTCAAATGAGTCTTCTATGCATTTGTGAGAGCAGCATATTGAGTTAGATCTGTTACATCATTGAAACCATTAACTATAAACTCCCAAAAATCATTTGTAACCATAATGGTTTTCATTTTCTTTGCCCATGTATCATAATTTTGTCCATTGAAGGACGATGGTTGTTGCCATATCTTTCCTGCATCTCCTGCCATGATAAATATCCCAAGAAATTTTTTTTTCCCTAACTCACTTTGGATGTGGGGTGTCAAAGCTCTGATACCATGTGAGAAATTATAAAATCAAAATTCAAATCTCACAACCTAACTCTAAAAATTTGCTCGGGAACAACTATTACCAAGTGATAAAATTTTCTCGGTAACCAAAGAGAATAGGCAGTAGGAGAGTTTACCAAGTTAGCTCAATAAATGAAGGGCAACTCGGAAGATGAAGAAAAATAGCTCGGTAAGAGAAGAACTCAGTAGACACTGGATACCGAGTGAGCTTAGTAGTGTGATTACCGAGTGAACTCAATAACCACTGGAAGATGGAGCTTGGTAGAAGGAAGCACTGAGTGAACTCAGTAGAAGAAAGCACCGAGTGAAGTCGGCGACCACTCCAAAAATAAAGACTTTAGCAAGACTTCACCGAGTGATGATTTATGATGTGAACAACTTCCACCATTAAAACCAGAGACCCAAAGCTTGAAATACTCAAACAATAAATTTCACAAATGCAATGAATAAGAAGAAATGGAATCATGTATGCCGGCTTGCTTACTATTCAACTTAGATTCAAACTATTACAAAATCTGAGAGCATTCGGCTTCAACCAAAAAATCCTAAACTGGTCAAACTTGAACAACTTCAATACTTAGAAATTTTAAACTTGCAGCTCTAATGGCTGCATACTACAATGCTTGGAGAAATAACTACTTCAATAGGTCGAATCAAACAAATGATAGACTTAGAGAATGACCAGAGAAGAAACACGTGCAACTGCAGGCACGAAATGAACTTCCTTTTCTCTGCACTCTAACGATTGGATCTACTGATCATTTTCTCTGTAATTTCTCTCTGCTTTGCAACTTCAACTTCTTCTCTTTGTCTTCCTTTGACTGCTCAAATGAATGAGAACAAACCTCTTTATCTTCTGCCAAAAAGGTTTTCCCCCTCATTTTTCAATTTCAAAATCTCACCTACCAAAATAAATGTTTATCATTGTTTTGCAATCTGTCAAGGGTGGTAGGTGGGCATTTGGCACCAGGGGCAAACGTCAATATGCATTTAATATTCCAACACAAAGAAGATGACCAAAGAAAGCAATCTATACATCAAAGGTTTTAAATTACAATAGATTTGATCAGACGGAACCAAGTAACTATGAAATTTACTCCCTACACGTTCCCCCATATCATTTCAGGTGGATATCTCCTTTTCAGGCATCTGACAATGTCATGCAAGCCCCATAAGAAATAAGCCTATGAGCTTAATGAGAAGAAACAATTATCCAACATGCCCCGAGGGATGAAGGCGACACTGATTGGTGATTGTTCTTGCTATAGTAGCATACTGGCATTAATGCTATGCATGCCATCACCACCAATTTAGTTTACCATCTACCAACATTATAAAGTTTATTACATTCATTATAAATATATGTGATGGTTTAAGCATCATACATTAAGGCTTGATCCATAGATTGGGAGTGGCTCAAATAATTTCCTATTAATGAGTAGTAAACTTCATATTTTATATGTACTTCAACAATTATAAAAATATTCTCTATAGAAATGGAATGTTTACCAATCCATTAATCAATTTACTTCTATCCTTTCCTAATAGTTTTCATGAAGTTTACAATGATAATTATAAAATTTTAAGATATTCAACACATTATTCTTGAAATGAATGAACTCCTTATATACAATCAAAAAAAGAATACTTAATCCCAATGAGCATGAATTTTATATGGATTTCAAGAAAAGTGGATTCACCATGGAAGAAACTCCATAGTTAAGCATGTTTGAGTTCGATCAGTTCTCAGATGGGTGACCTCCTTTTAAGTTCTCATTCCTCACTTCTATGAGCATTACCTAGATCTAATACATGCTAAGTGTTCATATCATTGTCATGAGAGATAGGTTCATGTGATCTAGTGCTAATGAAAGATGGGTCAATGAGTTTGACTTGAAATGCTACTCAATTTACTCTTGGTAGAAATATCACAAATTGACTTACTATTGAGAACAAGTCTTATTTATAAAAAAATTGACATTGTGTGGGGTATCATTGAGATTGATTACCAATACACAACTTTACACACCAAGAAACCTCTAAACATTTTATATGAAAATCTTTAAGCGTGCTATGATGCTCACATAATAGACTATTTCATTATTTTTTTATTTCCAATGAGGTACCTTCCCATTAAACCTTTAATAAGAAAATCCTTAAGCATGGTATGATGCTCAAAAAGTAGACTAGAGAGTTCATTATTCTTTATTTCTTTTCAGTGGGGTTCCTTCATTCATAACACACATAATAGATCAACCAGATGTTGTTCTAGAGCCAAGTCAAATGAGGAGTTCATTTTCTTCCCAACCACAGGACAACAAAATAACCCACAAGTAAGCTAGGGGAAGAATATGCTGTCTAGGCTACACAATTAATGTACCATATGAGTTGATTTACATATCAACAACTATAGGAATGCATTATGTACAATATTATAGAACAAGAACCAAAGGGAGCTCTGTCATGAAGGCTCTCCTTACAATCACCAAAGGGAGGAAGAAGGACAATATAAGTAGGAGGAAGAAGGAAAACATAAGAAGGACTATATAAGGAGGAAGAAGAACCAAATAGAGTTCTATCATTTTATAGATAAACAAAAATTAAATACATCTTTGTAAAATACCATTTCACCAGCATGAGTTCCCAACAATAAAATCACCTAACAACAAAACACCATACCATTGTAGCTCCCAATTTCCATATGGTATCTCATACCAAACAAAAACTATTCCTAGAATTCCACAAGGGTACATATATCAAACATAAAATTCCCCCATATATGTACATATTGGTACTCTTACCCATCAAAAGATTCTTCCATAAAATAACATAAGGGTACACATATAAAACACATCCAATATTTCTTCGAACTCCTTCAAATCAAAAAATTTGAGTAGGCTCCAAATTATAGGAGTCTAGTCAAAGATAAATCATCACCTAAAAACACATAATTTCATACCCATGAAAACAAAAAAATATTTACCAAAATTATCACTATAGTACAATAATTATCTTTGCACATAAAGGCACAACTTGAGATATATGAGCAAGGCATACAAAGAAAAATCAAAATAGTGACAACAACACCACTAACATTCATTCAATCCAATAACATGAATATAAGAAATATGAGTATACATATATGGTTATGACCAAAAGAGTGCAGAAGGACACAAAGGCAATATTTCAAATTTTTTAATGTGGAGGGGGGGGGATATTTTGAAGATGAAGATTATAAATATCATAATTCTTCCTTATGATTTCAAGTTGTTATTTTTATGATCACTACAAATTTAATAACACTTTGTATATTGTATGTGTTTTTCAAAGCAAGAAATCTCTCTCTCTCTCTCTCTCTCTCTCTCTCTCTCTCTCTCTCTCTCTCTCTCTCTCTCTCACACACACACACACACACACACACACACACACATACATTAATATTTTGGATGAGACATGGATAGATATGTCCCTTTGTGGGACATGGAGATTCATTAACATATACTCTTTTAATTAATATAGTAACACACATACACACACATAGCATTTCTTTAGTCTTATTATATTCATAATATCTTATATATAATAAATATAAATATATACAAATATGTATTTACATATGTTTATATTTACGCACACATACAATATTATGATCTTATAAGTTCATTCGACTGAAGCTACCAAACTTGAACACCTACAACCTCATCCATGGTTGTCGTCATGTGTGCTTTGTCTATGGAGTGTGAGTTTCCTTTTGTGGTGTGAAGTTCTTGTTTGTGGCATCTAGATCTCTAGCAGAGATTTCCTAGTCTCTAGTTTTTGGCCTTTTCCTCAGAAGTAGTGTTTGCTATGTAGTTCTTCACTTGGGGTGGTTGTTGTTCTCTAAAGTTTTCCATATTTTCTATCTCAACCATAGTGTTTTACTCTTGTTATTCCTTGGTCCCATTGTTGTTTCTTCTTGTGGTCAGGTGTGATTGGTTTTTAAAATTCTTCTAATTCTTGTTTCTTTGGTGTACTTTTCCTATCCCTTGGAGGTCTTGGAAAGTGGATGAGAGACTAGTTACAGGCTCTTGATTTTTTGCCCATGTTCTTAACATCTTGTTCTGTTCTATAGTATTCTTATTGTTTTTTTTGTTCTTTCTCTAGCATTTAAGGATGGTGGTTAACACTAATATTTTATTTTATTAGGATACTTCTATCTTATAGATCATTTTATTGTTTTACTCTTTACTCTATTTTGTGGTGTTTTATGTTCTAGTCTAGTTGTATTTGTGAGAGAATTGAGAGGAGGGGGTGTGTAGGGGAAGTGAGGGATGAATTATTTATAATCAATTATCCTACAAGTCTTGAAAGTACCCTTTACCATCTTTAAAACTTTAAAACTTTAGATCATTAAATTGGTAACTAGATCTAACATTATGACTTATACTAATATATAAACTTTGCATCAAACTATCAACTTAATATATCGAGTATTAGAGAAAACTTTCAGCTTATACCAAATTGTAACAATAAAAAATAAACATGAAATAAACATGCAACATCCCACACTCTATGGGACTATTTTTTCAAAAAAAAATTACATAAAGAATTCATTGTCAATAGAAACCATAATATCTCTAGTAAGATTCTACAAAATATCAGGTAGGAAAAAATTACAAGTTAGCTTGAGAAGATGTGTGGGTTGGATCATGACATAACCCAAGCTTTGTGGATAGTTGGAACAATTCGAGCATTATTCTGCATGGTAGAACTATCAAACTAATAGTGGAATTAATTGAGAAGGTTATGGGTCAGCAAAATACTAGTAAGAATGTTTTTAGATGTATGAAATTTCTAAAAGTGTTGTTAACTATTTTTTAAAGAACTAAAAAGTCTAAGCTTATGAAAAGGAAAGCAATATTTTATGAGGTGGAATAAATCAAACACAAATAGAGAAAGTATTTGAAATATTTCATAACTTTTGATAGTAGATTTAGTATTTCAATTGTGTGATCTTAAAGAATTTTAGACACAAGATAATAATTTATTTCATATCCTATCTTCATAGTTCTCTAGTCAATAACCTTAAGAATTATAATGAGGATCCCTCCAAACCTCTCTGGCATGAGGTTTGATATTTCTTATTTTTAGGTAGTGTGATAAGAATAGTATAGGAAAGAAACAAATTCTAAAGGAAAAAAATAAAACTCATAAAAGGAAAATGAAAGACATTCAAGAAGGAATTTTGGTTAACAAATCTACTCAAAGTTTTAAAGAAATGGATGTTGGATCACAATTCTTTAGATGAGCACAAGGAAAAAGAAAGTTAGACAATGGAGGATAAGGATTAAATATCCTTAGATGTGTCTTCTTCTAACTCTAAAGTTAAGAAACCTAGAAGGAAAAACAAAAGAAAAAGAGTAGAGAGAGTGTGACAATGAGGAGAGTATAGAGAGTGATGATACTGGAGAAAGTTCTAAATCAAAGGAAGTGGAAGAGGAAGAGGAGGCTAGAAAGGAGCTAGAGGTTTCCATTGACATGAAGGTTAATAAAGATTAGGTCACTACTTCCATCCTACACAACTTCGGTAGTAATTTGAAAGAGGGGTGATAAAATGGAGAAAAAGGAGATTGTAACTTATTAGATGTATTCTCCTTGTCAGAAGACTAGTGGAGAAAATAAAAAATACCCTTCAGAGAATAGGGGAAACTTTGATCATTCTCATTCTAGAGATTATGAGGGTATCCCAAACTTTCCCCCTTTTGATGTTGATGATGATGGAAGGAAAGAAACATCTAACAGCATGGACTCTTAGGAATTTAATGGCACTATAGAAAACACTATGGGTATTCTTAAAACTTCTAAACTCAGGTACATGTACTCCTTTAAGATTTACCAATATATGATTGAGGGAATCGTGTACCTTGTTTTCTAGAGCTATCGATTTTTGGCTGTTTCTTGGCATTCTACCTCTTCATAAGGTAACTATTGTTTCTTATGATCTAATTGAAAATCCTTTTTCTTAGAGATTTTAAAGAGTTTTGGGGTCACTACAATTTTTTTTTACCTTGATAGAAAATAGTTTAAGGAGCTTATTTATAGGGAAACATATGCACTTGCAACATTGCCTATGGGGTATTAATATGTGATAATTTCTCTTGACTAGTAGACCATTATTTAAAGATAAGATACAATTCTCATCTCTCTAACATTCCATGGTTAGTAATCTAAATGGATTGGTGGAAGGTTAGTTATTTCAATATAGTTTTCATTTTTATCATTTTTTGGCTTGCGTTAATTGATTTCCTATTTTTACTCTGAAGTCCTAGATTGATCACTAAGTATTGATGAGCAAGGAAACCGACAAGCAAGGTAGATAGAACTAGGAATTGGACTAGGTGATGGAGTTGAATGGTGGATTGAGGTTTCAATGACACATATAGTTTCCATCCAAGTGTTGGAACTTCCAGATTTTTTCCCTGGTGAAATATTGAAACCAATATTTGTGAAACTATACAAGATTTCCACATAAGCCTAAAATCTGCACAATTTGGGTTGTACATCATACAAGTAAAACTCATATTTCGTTCCTTGATATTGTATAAAAAGTAAAAATAACTATCTTGAATTAAATTTATTTCCTAGGGTTATTTAGGTGAAGTTAAGGGCTAAATTACCAATTTGGAGGGCTAATTCAACTAGCCCTAAGTCACCTAGCACAATTTTCTAAATCATATAATTTTGATCACAACCCATTATTCTAATGGATGAATGGTATCAAACCCACTTAGGAGAAGTTATTGAATGGTTCAAAAGAATATATTATTTTTTGGTAGAGAAATTGTAGCATTTATCAATTTGTTTGAAAAATGTATCATTAGTGGCATTGGATAGGTATCCTATTGCTATGCTTGTGATCAAGATAGTTTGGGAAGGTAAGATAAGGCATTAGGATGACCTTGGGAAGGCCCCATGGATCCTAATGTTTTAATGCTTAAGTGATCACATTAATTTTGGAATCTTGATTTGGGTTACCAAACTTTACTCTACATCAATATGGGAGATACTATGAAAGGATCTTACACTCACATTGTGATGCAAGAGCATCGAGATTGGATCTATGGACCTATGGTACACATCATTGGGGGTGTGTTCCAAGAACATTGGGGAACCTTATCCTAGGTTTGCATGAATTTTGGTGTTATCGTGTTGGAGTTAGAGCCATTTTGGTGGATATTGCTAATGTCCTCCTCATTTACTGCCAGACCTTGGAGATTATTTTTGCAAGATTCTATTTGTGTAATTTGACTTATGCACTCTTTGATTTGGATAATTGGATGGCACATATACCTATTACTAAGTGGGAATACTTCTATGTGGTCATATGAAGTATTTATGCATTATAAACTTGGGGCTTGTCCTACATGTTTATTAATTTAGTCTTACATGTCAAGTTGTGGCTTACATGTGTATTTAATGTAACTTGATAGACTAGCATGTTTCTTGATTTAGTATATCTGGAGGGAATTTTGATGTATTGAATCATTAATCTAGAATTCAATTCAACATGGAGTAGCTAAGAGGAGTGAAGTAGCAGAGCTGGTAGCTAAATGTGACCTTGGGAAACAACAAGGTTTCTTGGTGGCTTGTGAGTACAATTTTAGATTCTTCTTTGGGTTCTTGACTAGATAGTAGGTCTAGATTAGCTAGAGTTTACATCTTGTGAGGTTGTGTAGAATTGTAATTACAATTGCTTTGTATTTGTCCATAACCTGGAATTCCTTACAATTGGGCATGCTGGATGTAAATCTTATGGTTCTATTATGAGAATTGGCATTTCTTTGGATCTAAATCTTTGATTTATTATTTATATTCTATTGCATAGTTATTTTTTGAGGGCTAGGACATCTCATTTAGCCATTGTCCTACCTTGCACTGAATCACCTTATGAACCCTATTACAAAAGTTTCAGTTGCTGCTTGCATTATTCACAAGATCTTAAAAAATGGGAATACTTCACCACCATGAAACTTGAGTTAACAATGATGGAAGACTTGGTGAACTTCATAAGCATCAATAGAGGCATAAATCACTTATTTTTATATCTAGAGAATTTAACACCAAGGCTTTGTACCATAATTATAAAATTCATTTACCAATGGCATTGACACCTTGAGAATTAGAGAATATTCTTGAAAATGCATATTTAGGCTATGTTTAATTCTTCTTGGATATATTTTATATATTTTTCATACACTTATTTGACAACATATTTGAAGTACTAGAATTATTATTTCCATTCTACAATGATTCACATGCCATGCACCATATTTATATGAAATGATTTATTTACTGTGGAAAAATCTACTAGGAATTATATAGTCCACGATACATATGAATTTCTATCCATGTATGTATATTCAATGTTTATGTCCTAAAATTTAAAAGTAAACACAAAAAAACACAATTTAATCAATGCTAATTTTTTTTTTTAAAATCAAACATAGACTAATCAAATAATCTAATCTATCTAGATTAGTTTTTACCAACCTTTATCTAACCACATAGAGACATAGTGAACCTTGCACCACCTCAATTGACTTAAATACTTGCAATATTTGTACTATAATAACAATCATATGATCAACATGGAGTTACTTGCCACAATAGAATGTATTTAAAATGGGATTAAAAACAACACTATTAGAATATAAAATATATATCAATTAATTTTATATATAAACTTTTAATTATACAAAATAATATATTCTATAAAACCACCACTTATGAACCCCTAAATTAGTCATAGGTATGTTATGATAAAAGAAATACTAGTTTGTTGAATCTTATGAAAGAAATACAAAATATTCAATAGGAGTAATCACAAATGTCTTCTTTCATGTTTGCAAGGGTTTTATCTAATGAGTTACTATAGCCTATGATGTTTTTTTGTGATAAAACTTTGAATTTGAGGGGAATGTCCTATATGACACCTTACTCTACTTGAATATGTCATTGAATGTTAATGTTGCAAATATGTGTATTTTGTTTAAGAAGCCTATGAATGGAATGATGAATAGGATATTTTTCAATGCTTATGGAATGAGATAGTTCCATATAATTTATAAGGAATGGCCAAAGAATTTATATTCAAATAGGAGCATTGATAAGGTCTAAAAATGGTTAGTAATTCATGTGGTAAGTGGAAGTAAAATTTTACTAATAAGAATTGAGAAATTGTTAGATTGATGATATAAGTTATGAAAAAAGACTTTCAGTTAAAAGGACCATACTACTTTGCATCGTTCATATAAGAGTAGGAAGATCCCAATTTACTTGAAATACATCTTCTAGAGGCACAATGGCCTCTTTGTTATAATTATTTTTAATAACTAAGTGGGGGGGTGAATCAGTTATTCTTAGGTATGATATGTACCAATTCAACTTTTAGTAACTTCAAAAAATTGAAACAATCTCAAATACCCACTCAATCTATATAGAATATCATCAACAATTTAACTTTTCATGAAAGTATTGAGCTCCTTGTCTCTATATCTCCCAACTACCATTAAATAAACTATTATAAGATACAACATGCATAACAACATCATCCATACATGAAAATAACACTTTAACACTAGGACTTAATGTGGAAACCCAATTTCTGAAATACCACCAAGTAAAATGCTACCAATTTTTCACTCTTCTGAAGTGAGCTCACTTAAGAGTCAACCTTGTTAAAGGTTATACAACACCCTATTCAATGTGAGCCAATTAAAAGATATAATCGCTCTGTTGGGAGTGGCCTTATTAAAGGACTTTGATTATTCCATTGGAGTGTCACCTTGACTAAAGGATTTACAAAATGGTTGTTGGGTCAACCTTGATTAAAGGATTTTGACTCATACAATAGGTTTGATCTATAATGTACAATGTACTTGAAAATTTTTGATCTTCATTCTCTCATTGGTTGGTTTATTGACTAGCCCTCATTCACATCTCTATCATTTATCTGCTTAGCACCTCCTCAACCAAACACTCTTCACCAAACTCTTCACACTTTACATCTACTATTTTTTTCTTCATAGATTCTCCTAAAGATCACTGATCAATAATGAACTAACCATCAATTTTCTTCCTTGTGCTTCCTTACATAAGCAATTTTGAACTTTTTCCACTTAAATATCATTGTTCATTTAGGGTTAGCTCACATTCAAGAAATCCTTCCACATTTTTGTTCTACTTCTTCTTCTAGAAACTTCTAGTCAAATCATTTCCTTTGATCACTTAAAAAACTCTCCCTATTCATTAAATATGAAAACTCATCAATCCTTATCTTCCACATGCTTTGACTAATTTAAAATTCCAGCTCTATGAACTTAAAATTCAAAATTTTCTCAAACTGTAACTTTTTTGTACCAAATATAATGTCCAAATAAAAATATTCAACACTTAACAAATATATATCCATAAATATCCTTATTATGTATCATGCATGCATCTAATAACTCCATAACTTAGTGGGTCACTATCCTAGGTCAGAATCTCTTGGCAAAAATGTACACATTAAACACCACAAAATTATTCCCACATTTTGACACAAGGATTTTACCTGGAAACCCAATTTTAAAAAAACCACTAGTAACATGCTACTAATTTTCACTCTTTGGAAGTGTTGCCATGTGAAAGGCCAACCTTGTTAAAGGTTATAATACACACTGTTAAATGTGACGTAGTTAAAGGATTTCAATCACCTTGTTAAGAGTGAGCCTTGATAGAAGACTTTAGAATATTCCATTAGAATGTCACCCGGTTAAAGGATTTATAGGTGACTATTAGGTCAACCTTAATCCAAAGGATTTATCCTAAACTAATATAGTGGTTAAAAAGTAATAGTAGGACTTGATCTGATAACAAATCACAACTCACTTTCATATTAAAGATTTATGTTTCAATCCTCCATTCTATTTGGTATTCATACATTTCATCTCTGACAACTTGTTCACCCTTTAATCATTCATCCACTTAAGCCTTCTTTCTTTGTATGCCAATTGTAGACTCTTCTATTCAACCACCATATAAAGAAACACCCTAGACTCCTTGTCTTCCTTAGGTTCTCACACATGAAAGCTTTTACTTATGGCCTTGTATCCCCTTGCAAAGAGAATTATGATCTTTTTCCACTTAATAAAAAGCTTGCATCATAGGGTTAGGTCAGATTTATTGGATCCTCCCTTTTTCCATTTTGTTCCCTCTAGAAACTTCTTCTACAATCCTTTTTGAATTCAACTCAAAATGGTTTATCTTGAATTTTGTGCCTCTAGCTCATCCAACTTATCTTCCACATGGTTCACACAATTAAAGAAATACACTTTATTAGCTCAAATTCAATGAATCTTTTATCAAACTCTTATTGATTTCACTCGTCAATAGCTTGCTTTTGATGCTTGGCACACACTAGGTTTCTTAGCATCCAATAAAATTTACTTGCCATATATTATCTTTTTACTGTCATTCAACACATACTAAATTTACTCAACATACACTATTTCTTCACTTTACTCAGCACCAACTAATTTTTTCTTGGCTTGAAGTAACATCACTTGGATCCTACCAATCACTCAATCAAGCTTAGTAGACCAATTTTGTATTCCTTGTTCTTCTAGAATTAGCTAGTATATCCATTAGTTCCAACGAAGTAGATAGAAAATACATTGTATCATTCATGTGTTACTTGATCTTAGTGGTATTTTATAAACAATATAACTCAACCTTTATCTAGGTACTCTTGTTATCCTACCATTTCAAAATGTCTTTGTCAATAAAACAAATGATAGCATTCAGACCAAAAAGAAATTGTCTCACCAGGAAGTAGCATGTTTGACATCATTGTAAAAATAATGATTGTTCC